>JAJGOT010000580.1:242500-410000 GCA_022457155.1 Cladopsammia gracilis
CCTCTGCGCGGTCCCTGTAACAACAAAGCAATCTACGTTTCACAAGCCACGAAAGGCTAACGTAAAACAATTGACATTCTGGCTATACGTTGCTCAAGCGACAAGCGACAAGCGCCAACGTAAAACAAAACCGAAAACGAACGCCTATTTATGTTCCGTAAGCCAAAAAAGGCCAACGTAAATTCCCCGGCCTCTTATACGTTGCCCAAGCGGTAAACGCCAACCTAAAAACGACTATAACAACAAAGCAATCTGCGTTTCACAAGCCAAAAAGGCTAACGTAAAACAGTTAACATTCCGGCTATACGTTGCTCAAGCGACAAGCGCCAACGTAAAACAAAACAGTAAAAGAAACACTCATTTACGTTTCACAAGCCGAAAGGGCTAACGTAAACATGGAGAAAACTGACGTTCCACAGAAACCACAAAGTTTAACCCACGTGACAACAACCTATGGCAAAGCAAGAAAGAAAAAGGAATAGAAAAAATAAATACCTCAGGCTCTTGCGCCGCAGGCTGGTCGGCAGGTTGCCCAGCATCTTGAGGAGCAGCCAATACTTGAATTTGTTGTTGCTGAGGAGCGTCAGGAGCATGAGCCATTCTGGAATATGAAGCTTCAGCGACGTCGGCGGTGGGTAAAAAGAAAACCAATTAGATTCGCGTCACCCTAAGAGCCCGCGTGGAAATGAGAGGACGAGTTTGAAACGGGGAGAACGCTTATTATAAAGCTCAAAAAGGGGATAGAATTGAAAATGCCTTGTGTGACCGTAAAGAACAGCGTGGTGAGTGCGCAATGTCGGAACTCGTCCGGGAACGGTCGTGACTAGAATGGATACTCCAAAATCTGGTTGGACCACCTCGGGCACTTATTGAGAATTATATAACGTAATGTCGACACTTAGAATTTATTTTCAATAAATTTTCAAGTGTAAAAAAGAAAATCTAAAATCCCCACTCAGGATTGAACCTGTGACGTCAGCTAGGGTTAGGATTACATAAACTTCTGTAAAAATGCAAGGACCACTTGAACAAACAGTAGCAAAATAAAGCTGGATCTTTGTACAGATCAGGATCAGCAATGAACTAAATAAAACAACTTTAACATGCAAGGCTGATCAGACAGCAAATTCGTTCGATTTCTTTTAATGAGATTTGCCCGATATTTCGGTTAGACAAAACTAACCTTCATCAAAGGCTAGGATTGAGGCTAGGAAAGCTAAGTGAAGATGGGAAACAAACGGTTACAATATTTAAAATGGGCTAAGATAAAATGCTGACACACGATAGGCTAATAAACAAGTAACGGTTGAAAACTAGAAACGGCTAGTAATGATAATAACAATAAATATGTGGAAGATTAAATTTCGTTGCGTCTGTTCATTCCACTAGGTTCAAGTGTATTGGCTATAGTGATTAAATATGATTCTCTCGCTTTACGGATCATGTCTCTATTAGAATTAATGAGTTCTAATGGGATGATTTGGAGGTCGGTAATGGAGTGTCCGGTGAGGGCAAAGTGATCTGACACGGCAGTAGGTTGATCCTGATGTTCCTTCTTCAGGGCTTTCTCAACTGCACGTCTGTGTTCCCCAAATCGGTCGCTCACTTGTCGTTTTGCCTCACGACAAGACAGAAAAAGCACCAGCCAAACGAGACTTTGAGACTTAAAATAAAAACTGCCGAGATTTCGAGACCGGACCAAAGTTTTCCAAGACCTACGATTTTGAAGGTACCATTCACCACTCCTACTTATAGGTCGAGCGAATTTCACGCAGGAAAATGTCATGAGCAATGGTTAAAGATTCACCTTTAAAATCGCAAAAACTTTGAACATTTCATAATACAGTCACGTACCGGAAATCGTCGAACAAGGATGCATAAGCAGAACTGTCAAATCTGTAGTTTTATAGTCACAAATAGAACACTGATAACAAATTACCTTGTTCGTTATGGCGGCCATGATGGTGAATTCAGTGCTGGAGACAGAAGAGCGGTACTAGAAACGAGAATTTGAAAATGGAACGGTAAATTTTGGTCCGACCGGTCCAATCGGTTCAAGTGGACCACCTCTGGAGGTGGTCCACTTCGACCGGTAATTTTTCGCTTGGTCCGGACCGTTCCATTAAATTTCCAACCGAAATTTCCGTTAATTTTGGCATAATGGAAAGCACCCCTAAAATTCCGGAAAATCGGAACAACCGGAAAATACCGTTCCATTCGACCATTCCTGCTCGGCCCAGTTTCTCAGAGCCGGAATCGAACGCGTCCGCATAGTCAACAAGATGGCGTCTTAATATCAGTGCACGGCGTGTTTGTTTTTCACCGAAAGCTTACAGCTGTTACTCGAGCATGATAGCTCACGTAACATAGCTAGTACAACAGCAGAAATGGCCACAGCTAGGACCTGGTAAGTAGCACAGAAATGCTTATAAGCTTATGTATTAAACGAATGTAATAAGTCGCGTGCACAAAGTAGTCGCCGACTCGATTTTGAAAAATTCCTTCGCATGTAACAGCTAGCTGCACTGAAAAAAATAATATCATCGTTTTCGCTTAAAATATCGTTCGTTTTAACTTGAGAGTCATCGAACAACTTCAGAGCAAGTAAAAGAGGCAACGAGTCCGCCATTTGTTTAGTCTCCTACGCAGCCGTTATTAGTGCTCGTCACGGGGGAGGAGCGTTGCGTGACGAGCACTAATAACGGCTGCGTAGGAGACTACCATTTGTTTTGCTTTGGTTTATTTTGTATTTTCGCGCGAAACTTGGAACGTGACGGCCTGGAACAACCAACCGGAAAATGCTGTTCCATTCGCCACACGGAATACCCGGAATTTCAAACCGGAATTTTTGGTGGAATGGAAAGCGCCCATTCACAGACAAAAGGCTGAATATAGCCTCAACACAACATGGCGGATCAGTTGAAAAGGGTTTACCTTTTTAACTGTGATAAAACTTATAATTTGAAAATAGTGGAAGAGTGTTTGGTCAAAGTGGAAGAGAAATACGGCTTTCAAATCGTGGTCGAACCGCTTTATTTTGGTTTACAACGAATGGCGGAGATGTGCGAGACAACTATATCTACATTGCGGATGGATTTCGCTATCTTTGTTGTTCATGCAAATGAATCTCGTCTCTCGATCAACGAAGACAATGCTGGGATTGGTTACGCAAAGCTGTACAGACGTTTGCTACAGGAAACGGGTGAGTTTTCTTGGTTTGTGTTCCACTAAAACCTAGAACTTTTAGCAGTTACGCAGCACAAAGTTGATAAAATTAGTTTACGCAGTGGCTATTCGTACGGCACCCGTACAGCGACTGCCATTTGCTATTCGTACGGGAGTCAGAATATTTCATTGTATTTCTATATAATTGCTGATTCTTGCCAATCCAAAATATTATATTTACCTTTAGAAAAATTAAGCGATTCTAGTGAGCATTGTTTATTTGAGCCAGATTAATTTGCGTAGTCCCTGCATACTACGCGAACGACTCACTTGACACTTGGAATTTTTACCGAACTCACGCATATGTCACGGAATTAAGAGGGACCGTGCGGCGACTGGTATTTGCTATTCATACGGGACTCCCTTGAGCATATGAATCTCTTACCTGTTTTTGAATGCTTCAGTTGAACGCTTTTATCAAACAGTGCCTATGCAGCCATATTTTTGTGAAACAGTTTGTCCTTCGAAGCCCGGGGGGGGGGGTACTCAACAAAGTTTTGTACGGGGATGCTCCGCCCCGAGGTTCAAACCCTTACCCTTTCATATACTCATATACCGTCTTTAACAGAAAAAGTACCCCTTTCATATACCTTTCAATGAAAATAGTACCCCTTTCATATAGCCTTTACGTGCGTCTGTTTGATATATTTTGAAAGGCCCTTTTTATAATACTTAAATGGCAGTTTTCCCTACCCTTTTTACGCCTCAACGGCGTGTTTTCGGTACCCTTTCCTATTCTTCGTGAAATCCCTACCATTTCATATACTTCAGCTCGTGAAATCACGACCCTTTCATATACCTCCAGCCTCAAAAAGGTACCCCTTTCGGGTGGAGCATCCCCGTATAGCCCGTATAGCCCATTATAGGGAGTACCCCCCCCCCCCCGGGCTTCGAAGGTATGCGTTACTAGATTCGATCGTCATCATTGTCAAGTTAACACGCCTGCTGTTTTACACATTATTTGCCGATCAGATGCAGGAAGAGAAAACGTTCGAAGCATCTGAAGCATCCATTCTTCGGTAAACTAAAAGCGAGTAGCCAGATTTTCTTCAAAAAAGAAATATCTAACGCTGACTTTTTCAGACAATTGGCCGGGAAAAGTTATGGCATTTACGTGGACTCCCGTATTCCGTGCCATGCTGATGCTATTCGTCCCTGGTATTCGTACGGACCCGAAAGCCGCGAGCTAAGCCGCGAGTTGCAGTATTGGAGAATCGGATTCCTTACCACAATTATGTTGCAGATAACAGAATACATCTCTCATACTGAAACGGGGCTAAATATTCGTCTAAATGACTAAAACTGCGCCTGCTATGGAAGTAGTCCCCTATGAATTACCAAAAATGCGAATAATTCGTACGGGACTAATAACGAGAGTCCAAACGTCCGTAGAATTTCCACGTTTTCACTTACTCGATCCAAATCAGTGCATTCTATATTTTTTTAAGGCTATAAGAAATTCTTTTCACAAATTTTCAACGTAAAGTGTACTTTCTAGTCAAATGTGAGTAAATCTGAGAAGCAGAGGTTGCGTGACATTTGCGTGAGTTTGGTTCGGTAAGTGTCGTCGTTCACGTAGTATGCAGGGACTACGCAAATTAATCTGGCTCAAATAAACAGCGCTCACTAGAATCGCTTAATTCTTCTAAAGGTAAATATAATATTTTGGATTGGCAAGAATCACCAATTACATAGAAATTCAAGAAATAGCAAATGGAAGTCTCCTGCTCCCTTATCATAACTATGAATTGTACTACTGTAACATCAATCATGGGACAAATAAACTTGCTTGCTTGCTTGCTTGCTTGCAAGTCGCCGTACGCGGGTGCCGTACGAATAGCCACCGAAATTAAATCCCAAGTGTAGCTAACAACAACAACAACAATACTTTATTTTACTCATTATTTTTTTACAACTATATTTTAAAATATCTACACACATTTTGAACTAAGTACTAATAATTTAAATAGTTAATATAATTTTGAGTCTGGGAGCTAAATTAACCGGTAAGTTTTCTAGTTAGCCCCCAGCCACAGTTTGTTAAACATTTACAGCAGGTGAAAGAATTAAAAGAAGTGAAAATATTTACAGTGAAATAATTTAACAATATGATGTGAGAAAAACATAACAGAGGAGACAAATTATTTGTGTTGTTCTGACAATAGATAACGTTTTAAATTTCTCGAGAAGAGGAATACATTTAGATCCTTTAGGTCAGATGGGAGATCTTTCCAGAGGTCAACTGCTACAAAAGAGATTCTTTGTTTGCCTATATTTGTTCTTACTCCAGATTTATAGAGGTTTTGATTGGCTGCATACCTAGTATTATAGTTATGTACAGTGTTGGCATATTTAAAAATGTTTTGAAAAATGTTTGGTAATAATCCTTTGTGCCATAGGTGCGTAAATTTAAGTGCATGCAAGACGTAAACATTATGTACTGTGAGAATATCTAATAAATTTAGTAATGGTTTAGCGCTTTCCGTTTCTTTGCCATAAGATGTTGCAAAGAATATTAATCTAATTACGTGATTTTGTTTAATTTGAACTTTTTGAAGATGTGATTTGTAGGCGCTACCCCACGCTAAGATGGCATAAGATATATATGGATATATTAGGTTATAATAAATTTGTTTAAGTTGATTAATAGAAAGGTAGTGTCTTAGTTTGGATATAATTCCTGTATTTCGTGATATTCGTGAGCAAATATAAGAGATATGATTTTTCCAAGATACAGAGTCATCAATCATGACTCCTAAATATTTAATACAATGTTTTCGTTACAAAGAATGACACGAACCATCCTTGCTCCTTGCTAAGGGTCGAAAGAGTGATCAAGAGTGGCTGGAAAAAAAATAGGCAGTCTATGACTGCATGTGGCTTACTGTAAAGTTTCACCTTAATAAGGGACGACGTGTGACATTTGTAGACTTCATACTAAGCTAAATCATAATGGAATTATCCACAAGGAAACCAGAGTGGAAGAAATATTATGGAAGAAATATGGGTATGCAGTCTGCTAGTGTATTATAGTTAAAGAGTTAAACGCAATGTAATAGTTTTTATTTGAGATGCTTGTAACAATATTGTGTATTTCATACTTTAAGGTTTGTATCATATGTAAATCATGTGTGAATTTTAAAAGAATCAATAACTATAATTATTTCAAGTAACACTGTTAATAAGAGGAACTGTAACTTTGTAAAGACATTGTGCCTACTTGGAATTTTTTTCCATTTTGTATCAAAGTTGAAGTAAAAATGTCAGTATAATAGCGGAGACATTTAATTATGAAAAACTTGAAAGTGGTAAATTTTGCATCGTTATTAGCTATTTAGAGTTGTCGCTGTGTAACTGTAACAAGAGCTAAGTAACTTTTTTTTAAAAAAAATTACATTATAGCAATGTTGATTGCTCGAACTGGAACGTATTAAACAGAAGTTTGAGATTGCCGCAAGGCAAAGATGTTCAGCTGCACCAAACACTCGATCGCGCTTCGATGGAGTCATACATTTTCTGGAAATTGGAAACTGAATTCTTTGCTAACAAGTTCTCCATAAATGTGAAGATAGCTGCGCTTCATTCTTACACCTAAATGGTTTAAATTCATTATGAAATCAAAGGCTCGTAAGAGCCAACCTGCTAACGCGTAACGCAATATTGCGGTAAGCTTATGTTTTCACACTGACATGGTTCGATAACTTTTTAAAATTAAATGTAAGGATTTTTGACGAACTAAAAAAAAAACTACAACACTTTCATAATGCCCAGTCTGAAGAAGAAAGAAAAAAGAGAAAAAAAAAAAGAAAATGAAGGCGTCACAATCCGGATTCGAACCAGCATCGTCCCGTCTGGAAGGGAAATGGTTATACGACCGAACTATATTGGACTACGTCATTGTAATTGTTCTATTTTATTATTTGAAGGTAGATACAGATCAAAACGCGTGTCTCAGTTGAAAAATCCTTTTACTGGTGATTTTAACATTGCATTAAAGACTCCAAATTTGAAACATCTTTTAGCTTATCGTTGTTTTTATTCGTTTAGAACAAATCTCCTCTTGTTACGAAACGTATTCATTACAAAGCATTACGTCACAAGTTAATTGTGGGCTCGGATTCTATTGTTACACTCACTCACTCACTCACTCACTCAACAGGACAGCATAATGGCTTACTCCTCTAAGAGGCAGTAAGCCACAAAAGTTTAAGAAAAATCCTTAATTTATTTTTGTAAAATACTATAAAACAAACAGTACAACAAGAAAGTACTGCTGAGGAGCTTTTATTTAAATAGTATTAACAATGTAGGAGTTCATATACACACTCAAATTAGTTAGAACCACCTTGTACAGCATAATAAACAGCACCACAGAAAAGTACTGCTCAGTAGCTTTCATTTGAATGGTCACACTTTAGGATTTCATCCACAGACTCAGAAGTTAGAACCACCTTGTACAGCATAATAAACAGCACCACAGAAAAGTACTGCTCAGTAGCTTTCATTTGAATGGTCACACTTTAGGATTTCATCCACAGACTCAGAAGTTAGAACCACCTTGTACAGCATAATAAACAGCACCACGGAAAAGTACTCCTCAATAGCTTTCATTTGAATGGTTACACTTTAGGATTTCATCCACAGACTCAAAACTTAGAACCACCTTGTACAGCATAGTAAACAGCAGCACAGGAAAGTACTATTCGGTAGCTTTCGTTTGACAAGAGGCTACCGGGTAGCCTATACTCATGCGCTCGCGTAAGAAAGTATTATGGTTTATTTTAAATGGGTCACGCACCTCTCCCCCGTCAACGAATTTTGCATGACACATATTGCATCATCACACAAGACATGTTGATTGAAGCTACCAATTTTTTTGTACTGGCTTTGAATATTATAATAAATTTTACAAAGCCCTAAATTTATCTGAGGTAATGAAAAAAAAACATGTAATCGGATTCAGGAGATTCTGCTTTTATAATGTCAAAACTGTGAAAATGTTAATAAAAATAAATATTGCGTGACGCATCATAACCACCCCCTCTCCCCCCCGTTTGATTGCTTGCATATATGCAACGTGTGAAATGTAATTCGATCGCGCGCTATCCAAAATATTTGTTCTAAAGGTCAAAACGTTTTAATGAAACTCATACTTTACTTGAATGAAAACGTCTTTCCCTTGAATAAAAGAGTTAAACGCTTATCAGAATTCAGTGATTTTCTGCTTCCGGAAGGCTTGGCGATTTATTTATCCTAATTGCAGCGCAGAGCGTTAGGGTCTGTGAATTATATTATAAACATCACAAAATAATATTTAAATTCAGCAATCTGCTTTATTATATCTAGTGCTTTCTAAAATTTTCGACTTTTCCTGTGTATATAGAATGCCATTCTTATCCGTAAAGATGATTCGCATAATGTTTTCGCGAATCAAAAAATCTTGAAAGCAAACTTCATTTTAGAAAGCGTGATTATTGGCTTCACGAAGAAAACATTCGAACAAGTTTAATCGCAATTTGCCTTTACACAGGAAAAAGGACAACGAATTCTCTCAGATGAACGTTTTTATTTTCAAATATCTATTAGTTTAGTCTCAAGAGCAAAATGCGTTAAATTATCGCATCGAGGAAGCCGTGTCAGCAACGCAAGCAAATTTTACCACATGTCGAAGAACAGTCTATGAAACGTTTCTTTCAAAGTAAATGGACATTCAAAAATGTAATTTTCTTTACCGTAGTTTTCCAGGAATGCTTGAAAATTCTTAGTAAAGTCTGTCGCTTCGCGCTTCGTAGGAAGACACGTCCCGCTTTGTGATAAATGGATGTTAATCCTCACAGGAAGATTCCATCGCTTTCATCGACTTTCAGCTCTCTAACCGCCACTTCAAAGGCATACAAATCGTCTTAAGGACTTTTTCTTTCCATTTCGAAGTCTTAAAAGGCGTGTTTACATTCTGGTAATGGAAAATGAACGTCTGCAAAATTGAAGTGTGGAGTACAGAAGCGGTCATAGCGGAGCACTTGCCAGGCCGAAGGCCTGGCTGCGCAGCTCCATACTCATAGAACCTATCGCCGTCATTTTTCATGGTCATGGCTAGCGGAATGTTTCGCGGGCGCGTGTCCGTCCGCCCGTGTTTGAACAACATCCGGGATCTTGAAAGCAAGGCTTTGATTTTCGCGCGGCCACACCGCCGTGAGCTCGATAAAAACTTTAGTTGTTTTGTTGTGTCAAGCGGAGAATTAAAGTCGTTATTTTCCTGCATTTTTTCACGGTTTGCTACTCAAGACAGGGATACTAATTAAGGGATACTGAGAAGCCGCTTTAGTGGAAAAAGACGAGCTTTCAGGGATAAAATCTTGCTTCGAGGAACTTCATGTATTACGTTTTTATCAATGTTTTCTACGGATTTCAGAACCAGAAGCGGAGATTTGAATTTCCAAGCAAGCGAGGAACTTAAAGGTAAAACAGATTACAGTTTTCGATGAGAATTTATGTTGATATCAATCTGTGAGTGACTTTTTATTAGTGTTATTGTTAGTTTTGGAGAATTGATTTTAAAACGTGCTTAAATTCAGTTGTATCGATCTCTTGAATTTCATCGAAGAAATCTTGAACTCGGTGAGCTATAATTAAATGGTACGCGTTTTGCTTTTAAACGTAAACTAATGGAGATTTGAATACATTTTTTCGAAAGAAGATTGTGTTGTCCATTTTTATGTGTTTGTTCATTCATTAGATAGATTGAAAAGCGATTTTATGTAAACAAAACAAGACTTTGATTTTATAGTACAGTTCTATCTTCACTCGCATCGCCAGTGAAGATAGAACTGTAAAAAATCAGTTTCTCGGGCAATTTTTGACAAACATAAACTGTATTTTATTCGGAAACTAGTGGTACTAGTTATTCTAGACAGAGAAAAGTTGTTTTTGTGAACTTTTGTACGGTCTATAAAAATGTACTGTGCAGACGGTCGCGTAATACTGTTTTTGAGAATTGCTAAAATTGAAAATAGCCCGTTCGTCAATCTTAATTCTTGTGCTTCCAACCTTTCACCTTAGTTAAGTTTCACCTTAGTTAAATTTCACCTTAGTTAAGCTTGTTCAAAGTGCGACGCTATTAGGCTTGGGCTATGTATATATATTATTTGTTTGAAATCTGATGACAGTCTTCTCCGAGTGACAAACCGGTTCTCTCTAGTCCCCTCTAAAATCCAGCATGTGCTCAGTAGACGGATTCTGATTGGTTTAAACTTCCTGAAGCCTTTTATAACAATCGGGGACAAAAATAATTTTCTAGGGAAGGCAGGGGCGAGTTTGCGTACACTAAAATATGCGTGCATAAATTTGCATGCAAAATCGTGACACAAAAAATAATAACAAGGAAAACCGAGCCCATTTTTCAACCTCATGCCGCTTTGCGCGTGAGTTAAAAATTATATTGGAGCTAACGCCACGTAGCATACACGAGAAAAGCTAATGTTTTATGTCGCCACTAAGGGAATTAAAACATGCAAGAATTGCTACATACCTTTTATATACCTAATCAACTAAACACTCTTTCCATTGTTATACAAGAGGCTGCAAGCAGCCTATACTCATGCGCATGCGTAAGAAAGTTTTATGATATATATTAAACGTGATAAGAAGATGTTCGACATGGAGAAGAGTTACTCCTTTCATTCAGTCATCGTTCCTGCAAACCACGTTGTTTACTATTGAATGTTTTGGAAATGAAAGCTGTACCACAATGAAGCCAGTGATTCTTCTAACGCTTATATATACCAAACGTGAACACTAGTAATGTAAGTAGGGTTGTAGGAGACGCTGTCGTGACACTTAAGTAACGCTGTTTTACCGGAAGTGAGAGTAGCCGGAAGTCACTAAACAGGAAGTGCAAATGGCAAAGCTACGAACCGGAAGTGTACAATTTAAAATATGCGTGCATAAATTTGCATGCAAAATTGTGACGCAAAAAATAAAAACAAGAAAAACGGAGCCGAAACCTTACCTCATGCCGCTTCGCGCATGAGTAATAACAGATCGAAATGGAAAATGGTCATTCAAAACAGAAAGCAATGAGTCAAACACTTTCGGTTTCAAGCGATCGAATGGTCACATGACAGGGCACTGACAAGACAAAAAAGGCGGAAGCATTTCTAGGGAAAAAGTTGGCATATTCTAAAACATGGACTGGACTGGATTTGTAAAACATGGATTTGTGAAACAGATTTGTAAAACATGGATTTTGTAAAATCAAAACAAATAGTATTCTTTCGACTTTTTTAATTTCATTTTTTTTCTGTCCTCCGGATGTTGTCACGGATTATATGTTTAAAAAAGGGGAAAGTGCTGACCGCCTGCACGACTCCTGCAGTTCGCAAATAAATTTTAAAACCTTCATAGCTTAGCCTTTACATTCTTTCTTAAGCAAGACTCGAGTTTCGGTTCTAAGGTGAACCTTACGAGGCTCAATTATCTTCCGAAGAGTCAAGATTTAAAGTCAGTTTTTCTCATACGAGGCTTTTGTGTAAATACCGACCTAAACTTACCAAAAAATTGCCCCCTGAAAGGAGACATTTGCTCTGGGCGTGCGCGTTACTAAAATGAACTTATAATAGGTATGAACTGTGTAGCGCCAATCGTATGAAATGAATATATTTAATAAAAATGTTATTAAAGCGCTTTTGAAGCTAAAAATGAACTATTGCCCATGCGCAGTTGAGCTCGAACGGCCTGGGCGCTAGTCCACGCAAGTCACCAATAGAAGCCAAAATGGGCTCAGTCGAAGCATATTGCACTAAAAAAACGGGAAAATGACGAGATTTTTTTCGCTCCAACTAAATCATATTTCCCACCAAAATGTTCACTAGATCCCAGTCTCTTCAAAACCGAGTGTGGATGTTGACATTACGCCTATTAAACTGAGTTATACCTCTAAAAGCGATGACCGCACGGTTGAACTCCATACAAGCCTTTACGTGACATTGGTCAGTTCACGGTCAAATTGACGGGACTTATTTTTTAAGTTATTAAAATATTTTATTGTTTGCAGATAGAATAATAACCAAATTACAGGAATCCGAGTGTGGATTTCCGAAAAGTAATTGATAAATGGGCGAAATTTTGATTTTCCGTCCAAAAAATGAAGTTTTCGCTGTGATTTTAAGGGTCAAATTGGGGGTCTGGGGACGAGTTAAAAAATTAGAAGCAAATATCATCGAATTTTTTGCCATGATGCTAAAAGCTGAAAAGGCTCAGGCAACCTTTCATCTGAGCGGTTAGAAACAAAATATGAAAGCTGTGATGAGTAAATGTTGTAAAATTAACAGGGCTCGAGACTAACGGCAGCCAACTAGACATAGTCTAGTGAAAATTCAGTTTTGGCTAGTAGATTTTGGCTTCACTAGCCATTTTGGTTAGTGGAAATGGTAATGAACCGGACGGAAACGAAACTGGAAATTCCGATTGATCGCAAAGGCAAACTTGAGAGAACAGAAACTAAAACATATTCTGTAAACGGATATCATATTATTTAATGCCATAAAGCAATGATTTAAATAACTAAAAAGCGATAAATGTTTTTGTTTGGAGGACGATTTCACTTTTCTATTACGAAAGCGACGAAGGAAAGAATGAAACTGCATTGAGTTTGTTATTATGCATAATTTGTTATGCGTAAAATCATGCGGAGCTTCAAGGCATCACGTTTCATTTAGCATAAACAAAGAGGTCACGTACACGTTTTTCCCAAAAGAAAGTATCTTTCTTGCTCAAGAGTTTCAATGATTTTGAAATTGATTTGATTTCTATATTTAGAAATTCAAAATAAGTTATGGTATTAAATAATATGATGTCCGTTTACAGTCTACGTTTGCGTTCGACGAAGGAGAACGCATACTGTATTCGAGTCTTTTTCCCGCGGGATTTGACGGGTATCGATCTTGATGTCATATGATTTCAGGGTTTGAACGCCATCTTGGACTGGCTGGACTGACTTCCGGCTACTCTCACTTCCGGTAAAAGAGCGTTACTTAAGTGTCGCGACAGCGTCTCGTACAATCCTACTTACATTAGCAATACATTAGCATTTCATGTTTGGTATATATAAGACTTAGAAGTATCATTCCCTTCATTGTGATACAGCCTTTATTTCCAAAACAATCAATAGTAAACAACGTGGTTTGCAGGAACGATGACTGAATGAGAGGAGTACTCTTCGCCATGTCGGACATCTTCTTATTACTCATGCGCGAAGCGGCATGAGGTAAGGTTTCGGCTCCGTTTTTCTTGTTATTATTACTCATGCGCGAAGCGGCATGAGGTAAGGTTTCGGCTCCGTTTTTCTTGTTTTTATTATTTTTATTTTTTGTGTCACGATTTTGCATGCAAATTTATGCACGCATATTTTAAATTGTGCACTTCCGGTTGACGTATTTGCCATTTACACTTCCTGTTTAGTGACTTCCGGCTATTCTCAATTCCGGTAAAAGAGCGTTACTTAGGTGTCACGACAGAATCTCCTACAACCCTACATACATTACTATGTTCACGTTTGGTATATATAAGACTTAGAAGAATCACTGGCTTCATTGTGGTACAGTCTTCATGTCCACAACATTCAATAGTAAACAACGTGGTTTGCAGGAACGATGACTGAATGAAAGGAGTAACTCTTCTCCATGTCAGACATCTTCTTATCGTGTTTAAAATATATCATAAAATTTTCTTACGCATGCGCATGAGTAAAGCTGCTTGCGGCCTCTTGTTTTTATTTTTATTATTATTTTTATTTTTTGTGTCACGATTTTGCATGCAAATTTATGCACGCATATTTTAAATTGTGCACTTCCGGTTGACGTCTTTGCCATTTACACTTCCTGTTTAGTGACTTCCGGTTATTCTCACTTCCGTTAAAAGAGCGTTACTTACGTGTCACGACAGAATCTCCTACAACCCTACATATATTACTATGTTCACGTTTGGTATATATAAGACTTCGAAAAATCACTGGCTTCATTGTGGTACAGCTTTCATGTCCACAACATTCAATAGTAAACAACGTGGTTTTCAGGAACGATGACTGAATGAAAGGAGTAACTCTTCTCCATGTCGGACATCTTCTTATCATGTTTAAAATGTATCATAAAATTTTCTTACGCATGCGCATGAGTAAAGGCTGCTTGGAGCCTCTTGTCATGTTTAAAATATGTCATGAAACTAACTTACGCATGCGCATGAGTATAGGCTGCCAGGAGCCTCTTGTTATTTTTTGTGTCACGATTTTGCATGCAAATTTATTCACGCATATTTTAAATTCTTCATTTCCGGTTCATAGCTTTGGCATTTACACTTCCGATTTAGTGACTTCCGGCTACTCTCACGTCCGGCAAAACATCGCTACTGAAATGTCACGACAACGTCTCCTACAACCCTACTCACGTAAGTAGTGTTCACGTCACGTATATATTAAACTCACAGTAAAGACTGGCTTCATTGTGGTACGGCCTTCATTTGTAAAACATTCAATAGTAATGTGGTTTGCAGGTGCGATGACTGAATGAAAGGAGTAACTCTTCTCCATGTCGGACGTCTTCTTATCTTGTTTAAAATATTAAAATAATATATATAGATAGGCTTAGCCTAACAGCGGAGCTCTCTGAACAGAAACGATGTTGATAAGCTTAACTTAGGTGAAAGGTCGGAAGCACAAGAAAAATTAGAATTACGATTGACGACCAGGCTATTTTTCAATTCTAGCAATTCTCAAAAACAGTAAGCTTATTACGCGACCGTCTGCACATTACATTTAGACTGCACAAATTCCACAAAAGCACACTGTTTGAGAAATGTGAAACCTCTCTTGAGTAGCAAACCGCGAAAAAAAGCAGGGAAAAATGATTTTGCAAACCGTTTTCTCCGCTAAACACAACAAAAGTTTTTTTTTCTTTTAAAATGTTTTATTTATCAATAACAAATCCCTAAAGTTTACAATATTATCCTGAGAGGCTAGTCATTTCCGGTTACAAGGCATCCTGAGTTAAAGCTAGTCATTTCCGGTTACAATAATACAAGGTCAGTTCCGGTTTATAGTCACTTGAAAGTCTAGTCCATAAGGGATTATTTATAAAATTCATTTCCGGTCGTTTGGTCCACTTGAAAGTCCTTTCTGGTTTGCACATGATTACTTTAGTCATTTCTGGTAATGAATGATGAGTTGCCAGTACCTAAATTATTAGTCACAAGCTTTGACTGTTGTATTCCACAAATATTTGACACCACAAAGCAGAAAATTTCTGTTCGCGGTGGGGGGGGGGGGGGGGTACTCCCATATATGAGCTATATAGGTATGTGCCGCTGTGAAGGGTATGGTTTTCAGGCAGTTTAGTCTGGGATAGGGTATAGTAATCAGCGATTTTTGGTCTAGAATAGGGTATCATTTTCCGCAAAACTGATCAGTTGCATGAAGAATTTAGACTAGAGACACTAGACGAGGTTTACTGGCAAATGGCATTTAATAATGGGTAAGGTGTGCTGTACGACATTTTTACTGACCCCTGGTATCCTAGACTGTGATAGTGAATGAGTTTCTGCAAAATAGCGAGTCTAGAAAAGATCTGTTTAGTCTAGAATAGGGTTGCAAAATGCAGCTAAAATGGTATAGTATAGGTTAAGGGTCTCAGAGTCCCAGCGGCTCACCCCCGCCCAAAAATGTGCAAAGTACCCCCCCCCCCCGGTCAATTTGCAACTGTGTTGTGATGTCACTCCTTATGTCCCTTACAGTGGCCCGAGAGTTCTCGGTGCCATTGTGAAAAGTTGCTTTGTTTCGAAAAACCCATATACCATAAAGTATGGTCTTAATGAAAAAGAGTGCTCGCATGTCATTCTCGTCGTCAGCAGAAGTCCATTAGGTAAAAGAAAATAGTCTTAACATTGACTAAAAACCTAGTATTGAGTAGTGCCGATAGGGTGGGAGTGAAAACACCCCACACCCTTCCACAGGTTCAAATTTTAAACCAGCTTGAAAAGGCGTGGTAACCAGTTATCTGGTTCCACATTTGCAGTACCATTGCTAAACCAGACACCCAAGATTCGCATTCTTGACACCCACGTCAGGTCATAAGGAGTGTCCGGACGTGAGCACCAAGCTCCTAACTTCATGGCTTCTGTACTCTTTGCCACATTTAATTTAGTCCCTGTACCTGTCTGGTATTTGTGAAGTAAGGTAAACAATTTGTCTAGAGAAAAAAATATCGTTTATAAAACATGTGGAGTCATCCGCATTCATTGGTGAATTTTAAAACGCTTTCCTCAGGCTTCTGGAAGGAGAAAACCTTCAATAGTATCATCCTTTCTTATACTGGTAGCCAAAACGTCTGCGCATAAAACGTACAAAAGTGGAGACCGGGGATCTCCCTGCCTCACCCCCCACTCGAGTGGAATTTCTTTAGTCAAAAAACCATTAACTATAATTTTCATATTTGCTTGACAGTATAATGTAGAAATCGACGCTGGAAATTAGTGCAAAATCCAAAACGACTTAAAACATTGGTAAAAAGTTTACCAATGTTTTTCTACCCTGTCAAAGGGTTTCTCTTGATCAATATTCAGCAAGATACTTGGTAATATTTATATAATCTAGAGTGTCACACAAGAGAAATAACTTCTCAAAAATCGTCCTACCTGGGACGGAACAAGTTTGATCTTCTTGAAATAATCGAGGGTAACACTTTTGAAAGTCTGTTAGAGCTTTTGAACAAATTTTGTAATCAACATTGAGTAGCGAAATGGCCGGGCCACCAATTTTTGAGGTTTTTCTTATCATCTTTCTTGTAAAGTAATCTAGTCACGCTTCCTTCCATTGAATCACTGAGAGAATTATTTTCCAAACTAAAGAAGAAAGTCCACGCATTGCGTGGGTATTATTTCAGCCAAAGATAAAAATCCTTCGCAGGATAAAATTTCGTTCTCACTTAATCTGTTTTCAAGTTTGTTCAAAAATTCGGTTTGGAATGTTAAATTATTGCAAGTACAAATTACGGTAAAAATCGAAATGAGCTGGAGAAAAGGAACAAGCTTAACTAAGGTGAAACTTAACTAAGGTGAAAGGATTAAGATTGACGACCGGGCTATTTTTCAATTTTAGCAATTCTCAAAAAACAGTATTACCCGACAGTCTGCACAGTACAAAGTTCACAAAAACAACTTTTCTCTGTCTAGAATAACTAGTACGACTACTTTCCGAATAAAATACAGTTTTTGTTTGTCAAAAATTGCCCGAGAAACTGATTTGGAAATCAAAATTGCAAAAATACACAAACATATTTGCATAAGGCGACACGAGTGAAGCCTGACAGAAAATCTAAGTCTTGTTTTGTTTACATAAAATCGCTTTTCAATCAATGTAATGAATGAAGAAACACATAAAAATGGACAACACAATCTTCTTTCGAAAAATGTTATTCAAATCTCCATTAGTTTATGTTTAAAAACACGTATACCATTAATAGCGCATCAAGGCAGAGCTGTCCTCGATGAAATTCAAGATAACAAACACGACTTAATTTGAGCATGTTTCATAAACATGTCTCCAAAATTTAAGAGGACACAAAGGAAAAGTCAATCAAAAATTGATATCAACATAAATTCCCATCGAAAAATGAGGGTTCCTCGAAGCAAGATTTTATCCCTGAAAGTTCTTCCTTTTCCACTGAAGCGGCTTCTGAGTATCCCTTAATTAATTAATTATCCCTGTCTTGAGTAGCAAACCACGAAAAAATGCAGGGAAATAACGACTTTACTGCTCCGTTAAACACTGCGAAAGATCCAACTTTTAAAGTGTTTACCGAGCTGACGGCTTTGTAGCCAACATATAACCTAAAAAATTGCACAATATAGAACAGTAAACTAATGATATTAAGCTTTTAAACTAAGGCGAAAAGGTCGGAAGCACAGTAATTAAACTCAAAAGAGTTTAGTTGTAAACAAATGCTTCGACGAGCTACTAGCTTCAATTTAAAACGAAATCAGGTTTAAAAATAAGCACTTAGCTCTATATTCCTCCAAAAACGCTTGATTTGCAGAGTTACGCAGCCTCAAATGCGGTCTTGACCACTGTTTGAAAAATGTGAAACCTGTCTTGAGTAGCAAACCGCGAAAAAATGCAGGGAAATACTTTAAAACGGTTTTCTCCGCTAAACACAGCTCCAACTGACGTGTTTACCGAGCTCACGTCACATTGGCCATGTAGCCTCGCGAAAAACACAGCCTCGCTTTGGTTTCAAAATTGCCCAACACGGGCGGGCGCGTTCGGGCGCCACACACACGCGCCCGCGAAACATTCCGCTAGCCATGACCATGAAAAATGCGGGCATCGGTTCTATGAGTATGGAGCTGCGCAGCCGGGCCTTCGGCCCGGCGAGAGCTCCGATATAAATTGCTTCTTTTCTTATGATACATTGAAATATAACGCACATGTTTGATACGCATGCGCATGACAAACATTTTCCGTCATTTGGTCTTATTGGTGTATAAATCAGTCATGTATTTCTCCCATCGAGGTGAACGTTGGTTTTATACACAGCATACAATGTGAGGCCGAATTTGTCGCGATTCTGAAAAACTGAGAGCTATTTTTAATCAGAGTTCTTCCGAGGCAAAAATGCCAAACATCGATCTCTCGCACTGACAAGCATATTGTCAATTTATTCCCCTTTTTACTGCCGATTCTTAACAATGTCTGTATCGGAGCAATCCTCGCTGCCTGTGGTGAGTAATTTCAAGACATTTTTAAAGAAAAAACAATAGAAACACATGGCAAAACAGCGTCGTTACTTCAGCCCCTCAGATTTAATAAAAAATATCGACTTCGGGACTGGACTTCTGTGGATTATGGACTATGGAATGCGTGTCATATTAATTGTAACGATATTTACGTATATACTCATTTTTATTTTAGCCCCCGTCGAAGGTTTGTGTTTCAAACCGAAATATCGGGCACAAAATATATATCTTTTATTTTACTTTATTTTTCTTGAGTCAATCTTTTCTCGGCCGTACCGATCAGTTTGCCGTGTTATTTTACATTTTGTCATATTAATGTCGATTTTTACTGACTTTATTGCTTTCTGTGGTTACTAGGCTACTAGTAACCACTATGTTGTCACCTGTGTAAGTAAGTCCGACTTTCCGAAGCGCGAAGTTGTGCCGAGTTCAATCGATTGCTGTATGAGACAGTTCTGATAGCTTCGGATTGGACGACTCGATTGTCAAGGCAGTTCTGTTTGTACGTGCGCGCTTTGGATCCGTGGGAAAGGTAAATGGAGCTTTCTCGTTCTTTTTACTGCTTTACCAAGCACAGCTTTCACCAAATGTGGCCAAGTATTGTTTTCAAAGATTATTTTAGGTGTTTTCGTGGTTTGGAAAAAGGTTTTAGTGAAAAATCGAGCTGTGAATCGAAGTGTTTGTTTCCAGACCATGAGCTATCCGAAATCATGATTCAAACGCCGCCAGCATTTCATTTCTGTGAACTGCTTTTTTGATTAGCGAAAGCAGTATGCGAATCATTTTTCCGGATAAGATTGGCATTTTGTTACACTGGAAAAGTTGGCAATTTTAGAAAGCTCAATAAAAATAAGTTGCTGAATTGAATTATTTTGTGATGTTTATTATATTTTCGCAGACGCTAGCCGGTTCCACGCGGTATTAAATTAGGATACAATAAATCGCCAAGACTTCCAGAAGCAGAAAATCACTGAATTCTGAAAGATGTTTGACTCTTTTAATCAAAGGAAAGACATTTCCATTCAAGGAAATACGAGTTTCATTCAAAAGTTTCGACCTTTTATAGAAAATATATTTTGGATTCAGCCGTGGTCATTTGAAAACAGCTTGCTATCAAATTACCGTTTCTCGTGAATTTGCATAAATGAAAACTGCGTATTTGCGACAACACTTTAAAGAAAGTGTGAAGCCTGGAAAAAACTTATTATAGATGGCAAAATCAAAGCATTTTTTTAAAGAACCAGCTTTAAGTTATGGAAACATTTCATTTCGATTTGTTCTTAAAATCACGGAGAGATTTTAGTGAATGCGTCACGCAACGTTTATTTACGAAATGTTTGACCAATTCATAGCAATTATCACCAAACATTTGAAAACTTTAAAAAAATCCCGGAACTCCTGAATTCGATTTCCTGTTTATTTAGGGCCTACAAAACGTTAACGGCAATCCGGGCAAGAGGTGGTATCTGGGTTAAAAATCAAGGTGCGAGGGTGGGTCGGCCTGGCCGGGAAATCCGGGCGGGGAGGGGTAAAAAAATATTGCATCCGTCGGGGGGGGGGGGGGGGTGTTCTGGAATAACCCATTTTACACCGG
Source organism: Cladopsammia gracilis (assembly GCA_022457155.1). Lineage (NCBI taxonomy): Eukaryota > Metazoa > Cnidaria > Anthozoa > Scleractinia > Dendrophylliidae > Cladopsammia > Cladopsammia gracilis. The sequence continues at coordinate 263,100 of JAJGOT010000580.1, forward strand.
TTGCATGCGATTTAGTAACACAGGAAACCCAAGTCTTTATATTGATTATCAATTTTCTTTTTACAGCATGTGGGTCACATGCAGTCCTCCACTGCCTATTTTTTTAAGCTGTCTTCTCAAATGTAACAGAAATAATTCACGGCTTGGAAAGTAATAGACAAGTGTGGATTTGATCGGGAATCAATAAATTAAATATTAAAATCGAGTACAGAAAAATTGGTAACTTCAATCAACGCGTCTTAGAGTCTCATGCGCATGAGTATAGGCTAAGTGTAGCCTCTTGTTTTTATTATTATTTTTATTTTTTGTGTCACGATTTTGCATGCAAATTTATGCACGCATATTTTAAATTGTAAACTTCCGGTTTATTGCTTTGCCACTACACTTCCTGTTTAGTGACTTCCGGCTACTCTCACTTCCGGTAAAAGAGCGGAACTCAAGTGTCACGACAGCGTCTCCTACAACCCTACTTACTTTAGTAATGTTCATGTTTGGTATATATAAGACTTAGAAGAATCATTCCCTTCATTGTGGTACAGCCTTCATTTCCAAAACAATCAATAGTAAACAGTGTGGTTTGCAGGAACGATGACTGAATGAAAGGAGTACTCTTCGCCATGTCGGACATCTTCTTATCATGTTTAAAATATATCATAAAACTCACTTACGCATGCGCATGAGTGTAGGCTGCTAGGAGCCTCTTTTAATTTTTATTTTTTGTGTCACGATTTTGCATGCAAATTTATGCACGCATATTTTAATGCACGCGAACTCGCCCCTGCCTCCCTAGAAAGTTATTTTTGTCTCCTATTGTTATAAAAGGCTTCAGGAAGGTTAAACCAATCAGAATCCGTCTACTGAGCAAATGTCTCTATTTTAGGGGGGACTAGAGAGAACCGGTTTGTCACTCGGAGAAGACTTTCACTTTCAAACAAATATGGCGTCTTCTGTACTCTACACTTCAATTTTTCAGACGGCCATTTTCCATTGCCAAAATGTAAACACGCCTTTTAAGACATTGAAATGGAAAGAAAAAGACCTTAAGACGATTTGTATGCCTCTGAAGTGGCGGTTAGAGAGCTGAAAGCGATGGAATCTTCCTGTGATTTATCACAAGGCGGGACATCTCGAAGCGCGAAGCGGCAGACTTTACTGAGAATTTTCAAGCATTCCTGGAAAACTACGGTAAAGAAAATAACATTTTTGAATGTCCATTTACCTTGTAAGAAACATTTCATAGACTGTTTGTTCTTCGACATGTGCTAAAATTTGCTTGCGTTGCTGACACGGCTTCCTCGATGCGATAATTTAACGCATTTTGCTCTTGAGACTAAACTAATAGATATTTGAATAAAACGTTCAACTGAGAGAATTCGTTGTCCATTTTCCTGTGGAAAGGCAAATTGCGATTAAACTTGTTCGAATGTTTTCTTCGTGAAGCCAATAATCACGGTAAAGGCACTGTTGTAAATGTAATTAAGTTAGATGGCGCTTTCTAAAATAAAGTTTGCTTTTTAGAAAACACTAGATATAATAAAGCAGGTTGCTGAATTTAAATATTATTTTGTGATGTTTATAATGTAATTCACAGACCCTGACGCTCTGCGCTGCAATTAGGATAAATAAATCGCCAAGCCTTCCGGAAGCAGAAAATCACTGAATTCTGATAAGCGTTTAACTCTTTTATTCAAGGGAAAGACATTTTCATTCAAGGAAATATTTATTTCACGCAATATTTATTTTTATTAAAATGTTTCACAGTTTCGACATTATAAAAGCAGAATCTCCTGAATCCGATTACATGTATTTTTTTCATTACCTCAGATAAATTTAGGGCTTCCAAAAATTTATTGGAAATCCGGGCAGGAGGAGGGGTCTCTGGGGCTTGGAAATACAGGCGGGAGGGGGGGGGGGGGAGTCTAGCGGGCCAGGAAATCCGGGCGGAGGGGGAGGGGTCAAACAATCTTGCCGTCCGTCGGTTGGGGGGGGGGTGGATTCTTTCTGGAATAACCCAATGTAATAGAAATAATTCACGGTTTGGGAAGTTTTAGACTAGTGTGGGTTTGATCAGGAATCAATAAATTAAATATTCAAAGCGAGTACAGAAAAATTGGTAGCTTCAATCAACATGTCTTGTGTGATGGTGCAATGTGTGTCATGCAAAATTCGTTGACGGGGGAGGGGTGCGTGACCCGTTTAAAATAAACCATAAAACTTTCTTACGCAAGCCCATGAGTATAGGCTACCGATAGCCTCTTGTTAAAACGGAAATTGGTCGAATTTGTTCTACTTGGACTCGATTTGTGTAAAGAGCAATAAACACAATGTTGACATTGCATAATTCAGGGCGGATTTTAAAGACTAAGAAAATGATTTTAGACTCTCCAAAACGCAGTGAAAGGCGTCCATTTTACGGTCATTAATGTAGATTTATCTGTAAGCCTGCCGATTTAATGATTTTATTGAATTACTTTACCTTATTATAGGGAATTAACAATGCACGTTGACAACGCGAAGAAAATTTACGTTACACTAAATTAACGCGAATTTTTCAAAAGTTAGGTTTACATGCATTAAATTAACGCGAATTTTTCGATAAGCATCTTGCTTTATTTACTTCGATTTTCATAATTCTGCAAACTCGCACTTTACATTTCTGAACGCCAATAAAACCTTCCAAGACAAGTGCACGGATGTTTCTAAGTTTTTTTAAAGCCGAAAGTTTGGTTTTGAAGCCTAACTAGACCCTATCAATTCAAAAGATCTTTCAAAGCTTCCGTGAAATGTGACTCTGAAGAGCCAATAGAGGAGTCATGAACTAATAAGGTTTTGTAATGAAATAAAGGTGCTTTAAAATAACAATGTTGTAAAATAGCGTGCATTAAATTTACATCGACATTAATTAAGATACATTAAATTAACGCAAATTTTGTAAAATCGCGTAAATAAAGTGCATTGTTAATTTCCTATAATAAGGTACGTTGTACTTTCACTTGCAGGAGCGGCAAAATCAAAATATGAAATTTGATTTTGCAAAATACAGTGGAGTCCCATTAATCCGGCCACCATTGGGCCACCAAAATCTGGCCGTATAAACGGGGTGGCCGTCAGGCGCGTACCTGCCTTGAATTTAGCAAATAAGCACAGGCTTACAGGCCGTTCAGACGGAATAACAACTTTTTAAAAATGTTGTATTAGAACGATTAACAAAGCTCGGCTGCTCGACTATAAAGCGGTGATCCAACTGTAGTCACTTAGTGAAGACTTGTTGAAAGGCGTATTTACAAGAGCATTATTCGATCACAACTCGCTCTACGGCCGGAGTCCGGACGTAAAGTCCCGTTGTTTGACATGTAAGGTCTGGTACTTTCACACGAAATAATTATTTTCTTAAGTGTAATTAAATCGGATGGTTTTGTATTTTGTTTATCAAAGATAGAGTTGATCCTTATTATGTAAGGGATAATGCCCGAGCTCCGAGGCCTTACGCGCTCGGTCATTATTTTTAAGAAGGCCGAGGAGCGAGGGCATTATCCGTTTTAATGCACCTTTTCATTGTTTTAGAACAAGCAAACCAACGACTTGCTGTGAAATTTTGCTCATTAGTGACAGTAGTGATTGTCTAAATCCCGTAAGGATTGTGCAAGCATTTTAATCATTGTAATGACCCTCGTGGGCGAATTTTTTCTTGCCGTTACAATCAGTTTAGAATTGATCAACTATGGCCTCGATGAAACGTGGTGATGCGATGTGAAGCGCCGTTTGTGATATTCTTTACTGGCCAAGTAGGATACTTTTTACAACAAGATGCGTATAAAGTTCTCAAGTTACCGCAAAATAGGAAAAAGGAATCAGGAGGATGCAATCTTGGAAAAAATGTGAGCTAGCGAAGTGAAATTTTAATAGTACACTTTTGAAATGTTTCAATTCTTACATGACAAGGGTAAAAAGTTCCTTGACAGTCAGCAGTAGTAATAATCAGAAATGTGGGGATATGGGCTTTAGATTAGACTACGAGCAGTCTTTCTTTCCCAGCTTCGTCCATCGAGCGAGAAACGAAGAAACATTAACGAACGGTAATGGCCATGCAAAACTGGGGCGCCTCCAGTTTCGCGCGGCCATTATCCATTCGCTAATGTTTTTTCGTTCCTCGCTTGATGGACTAAGCTGGGAAAGAGAGACTGCTCATAGTCTAGCTTTAGATAAAAATAGGAAATTCACTGTCGATAATTTTTTATTCCACGTTCAATGTAATGGAAAATATTGAGATTTTGCCTTATAGTGTCTATAGTAAAGGTTTATTTAAAACTATTAACCAAGGTACTTGAAAACCTAAAAACATAAGTCCCTCCGAGATACAGGGTGTATGTTGTTGGTCCAGAGGGATGTTTTGTTTATTTTGTTGACATGTACATCAAAAGTATTTGTCAGGGGTGTTGCGAGTGCTATCCATGTTGGAATTTTTAATAAATTATGCTGATGTGCTAAATTGAGAAGATTCTAGAAAATCACTGAGGTGGAACAGTAGGTTATTATTGTGATCAGTGAGGTGGAACAGGAGGTTACTATTTTTAATAATAACCTCCTGTTCCACCTCACTGACCACAATAATGACCTGTTGTTCCATTTCAGTGAGCATGTATGCAGATTATTAGAAATAATAACCTGTTCAAAACAATGAAAAGGTGCATTAAGCTCACTTAAGACTATTATTCCATTGGAATCTACTGAAAACGGACACCTGCAGACTGATGATTATCATAATTGCCAATTCAAATATTTAATTTTTTGTTAGCATTTTAATGCGTTAAAAGACCTACCCGGTTAACGACTTCCAGTCCAGGGAAGGCATGAAATGGCGATTCAGAGAGTTCAATAAATAAATAAATAAATAAATAAATAAATAAACTGTTTTTAGTATTCTTTCTTTGTAAAAATTATCATGGAACGACCTACCAAGGCATGTCGTTGAAGCTGACAGCCTCAAACAATTTAAATCGTTCTTAAAACTCCTCATGAATATTGATTAGATAGTTATTGTAAATTTCCCATACATAAATCCATGCGTTAATATTTAGTCCTATAATTGTAATTATAATCACATTCTTTTTTTACTTTTATGTTAGGGAATCCTCAACACAGGGTTAACCTCTGGATTTCCTGTTCAAGAACTTATTTGTATTTATATTTTAACAAGTTTTATTAATTAATTGTTAATATATATACATAGCCCAAGCCTAACAGCGTCGCACTTTGAACAAGCTTAACTAAGGTGAAACTTAACTAAGGTGAAACTTAACTAAGGTGAAAGGTTGGAAGCACAAGGATTAAGATTGACGAACGGGCTATTTTCAATTTTAGCAATTCTCAAAAACAGTATTACGCGACCGTCTGCACAGTACATTTTTATAGAACGTACAAAAGTTCACAAAAACAACTTTTCTCTGTCTAGAATAACTAGTACCACCAGTTTCCGAATAAAATACAGTTTATGTTTGTCAAAAATTGCCCGAGAAACTGATTTGAAAATCAAAAATTGCAAAAATACACAAACATATTTGCATAAGGCGATGCGAATGAAGATAGAACTGTACTATAAAATCAAAGTCTTGTTTTGTTTACATAAAATCGCTTTTCAATCTATCTAATGAATGAACAAACACATAAAAATGGACAACACAATCTTCTTTCGAAAAAATTTATTGAAATCTCCATTAGTTTACGTTTAAAAGCAAAACGCGTACCGTTTAATTATAGCTCATCGAGTTGAAGCTTTCTTCGATGAAATTCAAGAGATCGATACAACTGAATTTAAGCACGTTTTAAAATCAATTCTCCAAAGCTAACAATAACACTAATAAAAAGTCACTCACAGATTGATATCAACATAAATTCTCATCGAAAACTGTAATCTGTTTTACCTTTAAGTTCCTCGCTTGCTTGGAAATTCAAATCTCCGCTTCTGGTTCTGAAATCCGTAGAAAACAAACATCTCCCGCATTGATAATAACGTAATACATGAAGTTCCTCGAAGCAAGATTTTATCCCTGAAAGCTCGTCTTTTTCCACAAAAGCGGCTTCTGAGTATCCCTTAATTAGTATCCCTGTCTTGAGTAGCAAACCGCGAAAAAATGCAGGAAAATAACGACTTTAATTCTCCGCTAGACACAACAAAACAACTAAAAGTGTTTACCGAGCTCACGGCTGTGTGGCCGCGCGAAAACTGACAAAGCCTAGCTTTCAAGATCCCAGATGTTGTTCCAACACGGCGGTCCTCGGCGGGCGGACGGACACGCGCCCGCGAAACATTCTGCTAGCCATGACCATGAAAAATGACGGCGATAGGTTCTATGAGTATGGAGCTGCGCAGCCAGGCCTTCGGCCTGGCAAGTGCTCCGCTATTATTATTATTATTATTATTATTATTATTATTATTATTATTATTATTATTATTATTTGTAGGTTTTATCGATTCATTTCTATACAAGTTATATCCGGTTATAAACCATATACCTAGGGTATATAACCAACAATCATGTAATCATTAATTATTATTATTATTATTGCGTCGACGAAGGAGACGCTTCCTAATCTTGTCGGCTAGGCGGAACGAATCGAGAAAAGTGTCGGTACCAAATCTGCGCCATCTTGAAACGTCACAATAGTATCCAGCATGCTTAGCGCGTCGTCTAGGCGGAACGAATCGAGAAAAGTGTCGGTACCAAATCTGCGCCATCTTGAAACGTCACAATAGTATCCAGCATTCCCAGCGGGTGGAAATCAGTCATCATCCTGCACGTCCTGAGCAGCTGGGGTTCCGAAATGTCACATGTGAATTATAATCTATGGTACCATAATCTATTTGTCTTGATTTAGTTTCGGATATTTTCCCAATTTTGGAATCATACGGCTAAATATTTCAATGCCTACTATTAAAGTACGCAGTGGAAAAATTGGACGAAGGTTCTTCTCCGGACCAAGTAAGTTGTTGGGTCTCTTTGGAATCAAGCAAGAAGTTATCGGATTTTCCTCGCTACCGTTCTGGTATGTTTTGAATGTTCTATCTTGATTTTGCTGTGGTTCTCTGCCTGATTTGGGAAGCTTTCACCTAAATACCGACGTCGTTCTTCGCGATGTTCTAAGGTACAATTCGCTGTCCGGGTTCGCTGTATGTCTCGTAGCAATAATTCACTGACCGGCCGCGCCAGGCGAACGCAGATTAACTTTACAGTGCTCGAAATTGCGCCTGTGTCGGGCGCATTTGCGACTGAAGATTTCGCAGTTTTGTGACTAAAATTTGTCTAGCTAATAAAGGAATTATATTCAACAGTCTTGTGTCTTACTTGCAACTGGTAGTTGTAATTTTATCCGAAAAATCCTGCGAAATTCACGTTGAATGTTGCGTGACTTAATCGTCGATTTCATGCTCCAAGATGTTTATCACGGGAGCACTTTTTCAGGCTTTCTCAGAAATTTCTCATTTCCGGTTCCGGTATTAGTACATGTACTGAGGAGTATGATTTCAGAATCGGAGAAATAACCGAAATGAAATCAAGACAAATATACTATTTATATGTCGGAAAAATCTGAGACGTTTCGGAGTACACAGCACGGCAGGATTTTGCCCGAAACCACGGCGATAGCGTGAATTTGTTTGACGTCGGCCCGACGTTTTTGCCAGCGTGACATATCTCGCGACATAGCCCTTTTAAACAGTGGCTGAATTAATTCATGAAACTGAGGTACTTGGTCAAGTCGAGGTGCCACGGGATAAGGAGACGCACTATAATCTATGATTACTACTAGTTATTATTATTATTATTATTATTATTATTATTATTATTATTTTCAATATTATTATTATTATTATTATTATTATTATTATTATCATCTTGTTCTCATTAAATCATCTAGAGTAAAAAGCTTTTGTTGAGGCTTGAAAAAGTGGCCGAAACAACGAAGTGGCTGTATTAACGGGATGGCCGTTAGGCGGGGTTCTACTGTACTATGAAAACAAACAGTACCATGCGAAAGATATACTTATGAGGTTCCATTTCAGTAATCACACTGTATGATCTGAAAACCTAGAAACACAATGAGAGGGTTTAAAACTGAAAATTATTTCACATCGCCGGATTTCCCACTCACGAAAGTAGATGTGTGTTTTAACATGAAATAGCAAGCTTGCCCCCAAGTTGTGCGCTTCTTGTGTTCCAAGTGATTCGCAGTAACTTTCTGCCTTCCATTGTCCAGGTAACAAAGTGTTGATCGTAATAGGTGGAGACAGTTATTACAGAGATCAAGACGAAGAACAACGGAGTGTCATCTCGCGATGGGCGAAAAGGAAGGTGGCTTCACAGTTCCATGAAGAGTATCTGGATGGAAGACAAAGCTTCATCTTCTCTTGGGACGAACAACACCGACCGATTCACGAGGAAGCCCTGCGGCATTTCATTGATCCCAGTAAAAGAGGGTACAAGTTTGAATACAAACCTCCGAAGCCGATGCCAGAGCCCCGGCCAGAGTTCCTGGAAGTCACTCCACCAGCCGTAACTTCGAGGGAAGAGGTAAACCAACATGTACCCCCTACCCCAATCTGTGGGTTATTTTTGCGAACGCGCAATGTATACAGCCTGCGAGGAGGCTCACATTTCGGGTGTTACGTAGGAGCGGCGAAACCCCCCAAAACCACCCAGCAAGCAAAGCGCCCCAAAACCGGTTTGGTTTATTTCACGGCCTGTTTTCCGCCTGCCCCTGGGACACGAGATGCGAGCCAAATCGAGAGTATCATTTCAAGGTACAAAGATTTTATTATAAAGTTAGTGGACCTTTATTATAAATTTCGGCTGAACTGCTGGAATTGCACCACCATGTCAGAACCACGTCCCGTTTTACAACAGCAAAATAAAAATGTTTATGGTACATAAGAATTTAAAATCACAGTTAATTGTTCTTTTGCTGTAATAAGGGATAAGTCCAAAACAAAAAGAGACTATCGTGTAACCAAAAAGAAGAAAATGTTGCCAAAAATGTTCGGCGTAATCCAGGTTGCGGCTGACTAAACGCGACTGTACTTTTAACGTTTTGTTTCTCCTTGAAACCTGAAGAAAAATGTCACATCTTGTTTCTTGCCCCATTCACACAGCTGTTTGCATTTCCAGAATTCCATTTCACGCACGCGCAGAAGAGAGAAAGACCTAGACAATAACGACGGGCGACCGCAGCTGAATTTTACAAGCAAATGTATGATGAAAACATTCAAAGTAAAAGTTCATGAACCATAATGGTGCTTGTCATTAGTTTTTGATGGAATGTTAAAAACAAAGTATTACGGTTAAAAGTTCAATGAAAACCAATGTTCTATGATTAAAATTCAGGCTTCCCGAGCGAAATAAAAAAGACGATAAACATACCTATAATTGTCATACTTTCCTTTGTAAATTAGCGCTGGTTGAGCCAAATGGTTGTGTCACTTCGAGTTGTTTCAGCCAACACAAAACAAATGTTCATTAGGTTTCGACTGAGGCTTCGTTAACATATTTTCGATGTTCTATCTACAATGATTATTTCAGCGATCCATGAATTCCTATCCTTCCCATGCTAATGGAAAATGAGACATTCAAGCCATGTCTTGCAAGGAATTGAAGCCCATTGCACGATTATTTAAAGCACCGTCTAACGAAACAACATCGAAGAGTTCGTCCACCATTTTTGTTTCATGATTGAAAAAAAGGACTGGGTACTAGCCAAATGTACTTTTCTAATATAGATCTTGATTGGTCAATATTTATATTTACAAGTACAATATTTTTTATTGGTGTTTCATAGGGGTCCCGGGAAATATGAAAACTACGTGCGAAATGCGGTAGCTTCATCAGTTTATGAATGAAGTAGTAATTTTTTTTTTTTCGTAGTACCCCTCCTAGGAAGGGACGGGAATCCATGGATTGCTGAAATAATCATTGTGGACAGAAAAAAAATGTCTGATATTCCAAGAAAATTTCTACCATATTACGTTTCGGATGATATTCGTAGATTTTCCTTGCAAGGCGTGCCCAACACCCACTAATAAGCTATGTTTTGTGACATATTTAGGTTATAGATGGTTTTCACTCACGTGACATTCAGTCCTGTGGGAATCAAATGACAAAGGCCATGGCGGCCATGTTGGTGCACAAAACAAAAGAAGTTCATTAAAATTCTTTTGTAGGTGTGCACCAACATGGCCGCCGTGACGTAACGTGAAAACCACCTATACAAATGCAACAAGTTACTAACATAGTTTTGTAAAACTGCAATTGCTACAATTAATATTAAAACTTTGTTTTAATATCCACTTTTTATAGAATATTAAAGATTTAATTTAAAAAAATTTTTAATGTGGATTTTTCATAAATTACGAGGCAATATTCATGCCATTGCAGAGAGGAGGGCTTAGACAATGCAGCAAATGGGACAAAAAAACACTCAACAGTTCAGTAAAGATAGTACAGTAGTAATTTCAAACAATTTTTTAATGTGGATTGTTTCTAATTTACTCGGACATGTTCATGCCATTTCAGAGGGTAGGGCTTAGATAATGCAGCACATTGGACAAAAATCACTCAACAGTTCAGTAAAGATAGCCTGTAGTAAACATAGTGATTTTATTAACCTTGACGTTAAGCAAATTATGAGATGTTGCTGATTTAAAGAAGAGTTTATAACAGGCTGAATAGTTAGAGAGGGGGGGGGGGGGGGGTGTCTATACATACTAACTCATGGAAAGGGACAAGAATAATACAAATGAGAAGGCAGGTCAAAAAAGGAATCATCTGATGTAAAATTGATTTCATTCAAATGCAAGAAGAGTGAAAATTATTGAGAAAGTGATATGGTTAAATAGAAAACTGCAAGGCTAGCATACCATACATGATATGAATTATACTCAACTAATAAAATAATGATTTAGGAAATGCTCCTAAAGCAAAACCACTTAAAGACATCTCCACTAGTGAAACACCGCCGGACAGAGGTGCAGCCCCTTGAATAGAATTTTCATTAACAACAAGGATAGGAGGACTATTCCTTGGAGGTGTGACGGATCTGCTTTGTGCATCCTTCAAGTGCTTGATTAAGTTAAAAGATTAACTTCTTATTTTTCAGTTCATAAAAATTTCATAAACAATTACAAACATATTCATCAATATCTAGTCCCGATAATGAAACTAATGTGCACAACTCATGGCTATCATTTACAAAGATGACGGGAAATTAACTACTCTGGTATTTATTTCAATTTTTATAACAATTGCTAGTGGCTAATTATTATTTTTTATCAAGGGATTAATATAAAATTAGCGGTTTACTACGGACACCGTCTTTAAGTCTTTAATAATTTAAAAATAAGCACTAAATTAATAATATAAAACAAAAAAACATTGACACTTGACAATGCTGCTAATGTTCATGACACTTAATTATTGTCTAAAATTCCCTTCCAACATACACCTTAGTTTAATTTTAATTGTTAATTCCTTTATAAGGTCTTTAAAACACACAAAAGAAAATTAAATTGCTTGATGTGTTAAGTTTTACTATACAATTTTTTTTGATTTTATGATATGAATACAAGAATTGTTTATTTTAAATTTTATGATCAATACATGTAGAACTTCATCAGACAAATAAACAAGAACAATATTTATTACAGGTCAAATATTTTAATTGGAGATAGTGCATAGACGGAATGAGAGGGGTGGGTATAGGGGAGCTTACAATCAATAAGGGGTTTGAGATTGGGTATGCAAGTTACAATTATTAATTAAAATCTTCTTTTCCTTAATTATTTTACAGGTATAGAAGGGCTTGTGAAAGAAACGAAACAAATTTAGGCCAAAAAATACATATATTTTGGTACAGACATGGTCAGGTGGTGGGAAACTTTGGTAAACGGTGGGCAGTGGTTTGGTAACATGGAAGGGGAGGGGAGGGGAGGGGGGCCTGAAGGAGGGTAAGGGTTGGGAGTCTCGACAATGTGTAACACGAGTTACACTTTTGTTTAATCATATTGCAGTTTAAGGGGCTTAAGAAAGGAATTCAAGCAAATTTAAGTTTAATAATGTGTTATAGAGCAAGTAAGACAAAATCTCAGGGGTGGACAAGGGCATATGAAATGAACTAAAGTAGACTTATAGTAGGACAATCAATTATCTAGAGTTAATGGGGTGGAGGGTGGGGGTATGGTTTCGGGATTCAAAAAAGTGATACCAATAAGGTTATGAGTTTTGGTTTCAGTTTTCTTATGCTTGATACTTTGCAGGTAGAAACTGTTACATGATGTCGCATAATTTCATGTATTGTCTTGGTTACGTAACTTTCATTGTCAATGTCACAACGCATCAAGTGTAATTAGGATCTATTGTTTCCTGCGTGTAAATATAAAATGTAGATTTAAATTCAGGCTATTATGCATGTAACTTCTTAGTACAAGGATCGGGTAATAAACCTTCAGCGTTCGTTCTCGATTTACACAGCCTCTCGTCTTTCCGCTGAAAACGTACAGCTAACGCCGATTATAATTCAACACATTGATACACTGCCCAAATATGGTCAAAAAGTTATCGATATACGTTATGTCTACATGACGTATAACCAGCGATGGCGGTAAATTTTGCATTTTGAAGGAAAGTGAAAATGACTGCTGCCTGCAATTTCGTAGTTTTGGGCGAGAAAGTGCGCGAATTATTAGTTTAAAAGGGGGAAGAAAGAAAAAAAAGAGAAGAAAAGAGAAAAATTATTGATCACATGATTGGACAAGAAAGGCGCGAAATTTTCGCGTTGTCGCGGTCGCAGTGTTTGTTTTCTTGGCGTAGCTGAATGAAAGCTGGTTCAAAGTTTAACCGCTCGACAAGGAGTGAATGAAGGAGCACAATGTTCGGAAAATTCCTTTAGTAATCACCTCTGGAATATGATACAGACTTGATGCTTCCTCAGAAAAGTTTCTGATCTCGTCATTATGGCTGTAGGAGCTAAAAAACAAGCAAGTTTGCAAACAACATTGATCGACTCAGCTCGTACTTCGATGTTGAAAATTTGGTGCTGATGGAAGGGACTAAAAAGCCAAATCAACTACAGGTATGATGTTTTAACCGTTTCTTGTATCCTTTAGCTGTGAATTTTTGTAAGACATACTGTCCACACTGCGGTTCTTTCTGACTTTTCGCCGCTATGTTTAGGTAGCCGTGTGTTTGTTCAATTTGTTTTGATTCTGAATTGCATTGAACTTTTTAAGACACGAAACACTTGTAACTAAGACATTCTATGCCATTTTACTGTGTTTTAATTCGTGTAGTCACTACTCTGTCCCATTCTTTAAGTACACGAATGCTCTTCGTAGAAACTGTCAACTGATTGTGTACGCTTAGCTTGGCAAAAGTTTCGGCATTCGCTGCTTATTGTTTAAGAAATGGCGCGAGGTAAAATATTGTTGTAAGCCTTTTTACTTTATAAAAGGTTGTATATCTCAATGAATTTTTTCTGGAACTGTGATTTGTTATCAATGTGTTGAATTATAAAACAGTTATAGTGCTCAAGCTTGCGCTATATCGCCTGATTTTAGCCGACTCGGCCTACGGCCTCGTCGTCTAAGTATCCGGCGATATAGCGCTTCGCTTTCGCACTATAACTGTTAAATAATGCGCAGTTTACATGGTGTCAGGAAATCACAAACCCAGCCAGGAGTAAAAGGCAACGCCGTTTTATTCGCCGTTTCGTTCGCCATTTCGTTCGGTTTTAAACTATGGCGGAACTGTCGCATTTTCAAGCGCCACAGGCAGATTTTACGCCAGGTCCGGACCACAAGTGCCAAGACTGGGTTGAGGAATGCGAACTCCTGCTAAGTGGTCCGTTAGTATCGAAACCAAATGAGGTGAAGGCAAGTTATGTCTTGATTTGGGCTGGAAAGATCGGAAGAACACACATCATGTCACTGAATCTCAACCCGGAGCAGAAAGCAAACCCAAAGGTTCTCCCACAGAAGTTTATAGAGTGGACAAAGCCAAAGTCCAACGCACTTGCAGCAGCAGCAAACTTTCATCGCTTGGAGCAGGGTAACTTAAGTCTCCCAGAGTACATTGACAAGGCCACTGTGCTGTGTGACCAGTGTGAATATCCTGCCGAAGCCCGTGACAGACTACTCCGAGACGCAATAGTGATTGGTCTACTTTCCCAAGAGGCCTACTTCAAATGCATTGAGAAAGGTTCAGCTTTAACTCTAGAGGAAGCGATAAGAGAGCAAGGAGCTGGACCCAAACAAAAGAAGCAACAGAAGCAGAAGGGTGGTTCAGGCAGCCAAGGACACACCAAGAGAGAAACCTGTTTCAACTGTGGAGCAAAGCCCTCGCATCCGAGAAGTGAATGCCCCGCAAGGAACACCAAGTATTTCAAGTGTGGAAAAGAAGGACATTATGGCTCGGTGTGCAAATCCAAGAACAAAGGAGCAAATGTTAACGAGTTACAAGCCCAGTCTACTGTTGCACCCTTACACGGAGACAGCACACCAGTGTACTTCAGTGCCAGTGTTCATCATCTCAAGACAGTAATGGTGAAGACTCTTAATCATCCTCAACCACAGCCTCACATTCGTCCACGTTGGCTCAGCCAGGAACCGTCATCGCAGATTTTTCAGATCTCCTGTGAGGTCGATACAGGTGCAAGCTGCAACATTCTACCCCTGTACAAAGCCAATACACTTTTTGGGGAAAACCTTCAGCTGGAACAACCTACTGTGAATCTGAAAGGCTACAATGATAACCCAGTTGAGAACCTTGGAACCTGTTCTGTGTATCTTTACCACGGCAAGCAGAGATACAAAGTCCTGTGCGAAGTGGCAGACAGCAAAGGTCACATGATCTTAGGCAGACAACACGCCTTACTAACGGGGTACGTTAGTTTTTCCGAGATCCAGGAACCAGCAGTCAAAGCCAAAGTAAACACTTCCATCAAGACAGTTACAGACGAGCCTGCGAAATTCTCAACAGAACCGGTGACCCCAGTAATACAAGAGTGTACAGATAGGAAGATAACCATTGGGGGCAAAACACACCCTTGCCTACGACCAAAGAATACTTGCTGCGAGAGTTTGCTGACGATTTCCAAGGCATGGGAACTTTGCCGGGTGGACCTTACCATATCCAGTTAAAGGAAAATTACAAACCAGTCCAGCATCCACCACGTCAAGTAGCAGTGAGCTTGAAACCAGCCTACAAAGCAGAATTGAAGAGATTGGTAGTGCTTGGAGTAATCAAACAAGTCAAAGAGCACACTGAATGGATTAACTCAATTGTCCCAGTGAAGAAACCTGATGGCTCCTTAAGATTATGCCTCGATCCTAAGGATCTAAACAAGGCCATAAAACGAAACCAATGGTACTACAGAACAATTGATGACATCCTACCAGAGTTAGCAGGCTCAAAATATTTCAGTTTACTTGACGCAAAGTCAGGATATTGGCATGTTATTTTGGACCAAGAGAGTAGTCTGCTGACGACTTTCAACACGCCATGGGGCAAGTACCAGTGGCTGCGTTTACCTTTTGGGTTAACTGTGGCAGGTGACGTGTTCCAGGAAAGACTCGATAGAGTCCTGAGGAATGTTCCCAGTACTACAGGAATTGCTGACGATGTCCTTTGCCATGGCAATGCAGAAATTCCCCCTGATACCACAGTCATCGCCCTGCTAGAGACAGCAAGAGCCAATAATCTCACCTTCAATGCCAAGTCTCCAAGTCTCCAAGTCTCAAGACTGTCCATTCTATGGAGGTAGCCTCACGCCAAATGGGTACAAGATAGATCCCAAGACGGTACAAGCCGTCACAGAGATGAAGGCACCTCCAAATCTTCAAGATCTTCAAAGCTACCTTGGTTTGGTGAACTACCTCAATCGTTTTAGCCCAAAGTTAGCGGATTTGACAGCCCCACTACGAGCACTATGCAAGAAAGACACTGTTTGTGCCTGGGAGAGTTCGCAGCAAGTAGCATTTGAAGCTACCAAGAAAGAAATCACAAGTGCACCAGTATTGGCATATTTTGACAAGTCAAAGACCAGCGTCATCCAATCAGATGCATCTAACAAAGGCTTAGGAGCAGTTTTACTACAAGATGGCAAGCCAATAGTCTACGCGTCAAGAAGCCTCACTGAGAGAGCAGCAGTACTCAAACATAGAGAGAGAGCTGTTGAGTGTTGTCTTTGCCCTTGAGAGATTTCACCTCTGTGTATGGCTACACAGTAACTGTTCAAACAGATCACCAGTCATTAGTCAGCGTATGGAAGAAATCCATAGCATCCAACTCACCACGCCTGCAGCGACTACTGTTACGACTGTCTCAGTACGATGTGGACATTGAATATCAGAAGGGGAAGGAGAATGTCATAGCCGATGCACTTTCCAGAGTTTCAAGTGGAGAGTGGAGAGGAAGTAGACAAAGAAGATGTCATCCCAGTCCACATACTCACTGAAGAAATTCCTGCTGATTCAGCAAGTGTAGCAGACTTCAGACGCGCGACTGCAGAAGATACAATGGCCTGAGACAAGAAAGGATTGTCACTCGCTACTTGTCGACTATTGGACCTACAGAGAAGAAATCAGTGCAGAGAATGGTCTACTGTTCAAGGGTCAAAGGCTCATCGTTCCTGAAAAGCTGCGCAACAAAACTCTTCAAACAATTCATGAAGGTCACTTTGGTGTTGAAAAGATGCAGTTAAGAGCCCGAGAAGCAGTTTTCTAGCCAAAGATTACCGCCGACATACTTCAGACAGCCCAGAGTTGTAAGGTGTGTCAAACGTTCTCCAGGAGCCAACAGCGAGAGACACTGATGCCTCATGAAGTTCCCCAAGGACCATGAGAGAAGTTGGGCTTTGACTTCTTTGAGTTTCAATCTACCAACTATCTTCTGATAGCAGATTACTACAGTAGATTCCCGGTCATCAGAAGAGTACACAGCACTACTGCCAGTGCAACAATCGAGATCCTGAAACAAGTGTTCAGTGAGTACGGAGTGCCAAAGATTGTGATGTGAGGTAATGGCCCACAGTTCGCGTCTAAAGAATTCGAAGCCTTTGCAAGTCAGTACTGCTTCGACCACACCACATGAAGTCCAAGTTACCCACAAAGTAATGGACTTATTGAGCGCATGGTACAAACAGTCAAACAGTGCATGAAGAAGTGCATAGCGGCAGGACACGATACGAATTTGGCTATGTTAATCTACAGAGCTACGCCGCTCTCTACCAGCATACCATCACCAGCAGAGTTACTAAATGGTAGAACGTACAGAGCGCTACTCCCAACCAGAAGCCTGATGCAAAATGCACACGGTCAGATCGTGCGAGAGCAGATGATTCAAGGCAAGGACGAGAGAAGTGAGCTGTACAACACGACTGCCACAGATTTACCGTTCCTTCCAGAACAGCAAAAGTTCTACATGCAAGTTGATCCTCAGCTCAACCGATGGACCCCAGCAGTCATCACTAGAGCACCAACCGCATCAAAGCCAAGTTCGTACAGCGATGAAACCTCGGTTGGAGCTCAGTTGCAAAGGAACCGACGTTTCATCCGCCCTGCTGCAGAAGCTGCCCAGCCAAATGCCACACCCATTGTCACGCAAGCCAGAAGTAGACTAGCACACCTGTTGCCACACAAGTCGGAAGTAGCATGTGACATTAAAGTTCGACCTACCCGTGTGATGAGGAAGCCTGAGAGACTTATAGAGGCAATGTGACCTAAGACCTTCAGTAATTTTTTTTTCTTTTTAGGGGGAAGATGTTACATGATGTCGCATAATTTCATGTATTGTCTTGGACCTCATGTATTGTCTTGGTTACGTAACTTTCATCGTCAATGTCACGACGCATCAAGTGTAATTAGGATCTATTGTTTCCTGCATGTAGGTATAAAATGTAGATTTAAATTCAGGCTATTATGCATGTAACTTCGTAGTACAAGGATCGGACAATAAACCTTCAGCGTTCGTTCTCGATTTACACAGCGTCTCGTCTTTCCGCTGAAAACGTACAGCTAACGCCGAATAGCGCGCAGTTTACAAAAAAGAAATAAGGCGAAATAATCTTACAGAATGCAGCAGTTATGAGAACGGGAAAGGAAGGGGGAGGGTTGGGGTTTGGTTGTTGGGGTTTGGAATCAAAAGCAATTACGGTTTTCGAGTTTCGCTTATTACTAATGTGAGTACTAAAAAAGGGCATTCGAAAGGAACCAAAGAGAATTGAGAAGCATAAGCGGAACAGCACAGAGGCTGTTTAATAACATTAAAAACAGAAATAGTGATGTAACTTATAAACCTAGTGTCTTAAACTAATAAGTTTTGTTTTTATTATAAACGACTTTGAAAAAAATTTAAGAGAAGACCAGCTCTTGAGTGAAACTGAATCATTGAAAAAATATATTGAAAAAGTGGAAAGAAACAAGGAGACTGACAAGAATGGAAAGGACCTGTCAACAGTAAGTCCCACAACAAGGTGGAGGTACCTTAAAGACCTTAAAACCAGGGCACAGAAAGCTTTATGGTTCTTGAAAGCATAATATGGCCTCAAATTAAACATCTTAGAAGTAGAAGAAAACAACAAGACAGTACATAATTTAGGCTTAAGTGATCCTTGAAACACCACCAGCCCAACAGTCTCCATTGATAACACCAGTAATGGAGGCAAATACTCGACACTGGCAGAGGACGAACAAAAAGAGATGGAAGACGTTTTGGCGTAAGCGATGAATTCTACCATCAACTAACTATGGTATTTGATGGGTTGCCAAGATCCTATTTGTAGTCAAACAATGTAAAAACAATTTGAGTGCAATGAGCCACCTCACAGTCACACCAGGAACATCCCCGTGAGTACAGGCATCATTTAAGGAATTGCTCAGGGAGCAGATAATTGACTTTGTAAGTACATTGTACTTAAACACTAATTTAATGTTTCTTGACATATTTGTGTGATAATTTCTTTAAAAAAAGCATCTAGAGCTGACTTGATTATTTAACTGGTTTATTGTTGAAACACAGTTATGCCTATAAAAGAGTGAACCATGTAACCTGGAACTATTTTTGATTTTTTTCCAATTTTTTGGAAACTAAATACTGTTTGTAATGTAAAATTAACAATTTTTATTTGTTCTATTTTAGAGAGAATCAAGTGATTCAGAAACAGATGTACTTAAAGTGAAGATCAGTGGAGAGGTGCGAGAATGACACGAAACAGTAATTACATCATTGTGTCATTCTCGATTTTGCAAATAGAAGAAGAAATGTCATCAAGAGGTACTTGTGGAGCTCACAAAGTAAACATCACTGAGTTATCAATAAAAAATGAGTTGATAAGTCACTGATGTGCTCACATTAATTATTTAATAATAATGTCGAATATGGTTAGTTAACTGCTATCCCAGGGAGGGAAGGGAAGGGGATATTTTTATTATTGTTAAATTTTCCACTGCTATGGCAGTTTCATTTAACTTCTGTTCATAATAAAATATGCGGAAAGAAACAGCTAAAACAGTGGAGAAAATACGGTCTTAAATTTTACTTTATTCCAAATTGCGTCATATAGAATAATTAATTTTTTAATCCATGCAATAACAATTAATGTATGACAAAAACTACCAACTCTATAATGGCTAATTACAGAAAAATACAAACTGTACTACCATTTCAATAACTAATCTGAAACCTTTTGTGATCAACTCTGTCTATAATAAAAAAAGGAACTTGTTTATAATCTGTCAACTGAAGATAAACTCATATAAACTGATTACTTTATTCATAAATTCACTTACAGCTGTAAACCTGAGGGAGGGACTCCCACATAACCTAAAAGGACAGAGTTTGCACCATTGCGGGATAAAGTCATGATTTTGTCCTACTTAGGCTGGTTAACTGGTTAAATCTTGAATCGCACTTGATTGCATTATCCCATTTCATGAGGAATTCATACAGAGGCTTTAACTGCCAACTACTAGGCATCACCCTCGTCAGCCGTTGACCAGGAGCTATGGTAGTTTCGGCGGCTAGCAACAGGACTACAGCTCCTGGCGCCGCCAGCGGCAAATGCCACTGGGTGATGCCCGGTCAAGCGTAATAGCAGCAAGCGTGTGGTATATGCACAAGGTGAGTCCAGCAGCCAGCAGATGTCAGAGAGCTTAGCTGGATGCAGTTTAATAAGAATGTGATCAGCGCAGACTTAGGCACTGCGCGATGACTGCCAGATCCAGTTGGATGCTGCCTCTGCTTCTTCTTGGAGAGTCTTGATTGTTGCTCGGAGAGCTTTCATTGGGAGTCCGATGTTGGACAGGAAGGATCTGGTCGATCTTGCAATGAAGCCGCGGCAACCGACTTCAATAGGTATAACGCTGCAGCCCCAGCCACGATCTTCACAGCTAGCACGAAGAGGCTCGTACCGGATTCTCTTGCGTTCGTTAGCAAAGTCAAAGTTCCCTTCCCACGGCACAGTTAGTTCGACCAGATGGACGCATTTACGGGAGTCAGACCAGATTACAATGTCAAGGCGCACAGTTGTGATGGCAATGTGGCATGGGAAATATAGGGCTTTAGATAGATCAGCCAGCATTTGCCAGTCTTGGGCACCTTTAAGTAGCCTCGACTGTTTCGCTTTCTTCACAGTGGCTGGTTGGGGCTGCTCACCTTCCCTGTGGAACTTAATGCCTTGATTTGTTACCTCCTCAACTGGTGCCTTATTAATGCTGGCGCATTGGGCCTGTGTGGCTTCGGCTATAACCCGCAACACTCTATTGTGCCTCCAGGTGTACTTCTGAAGTGACTTATTGCAAGCCGTTAACATATGCTCTAAGGTGGCACGCGTTTGGTTGCACGCACGGCAAATGTCGTCGTCGATAATACCCCACTGTTTGAGGTTTGTAGGTGTAGGAAGAAGGTCGTACGTGGACCTCAACAGGAAGCTGATTCTCAATGGTTCCATCTGAACAAGGGTGGGCCAGCTGAGTTTTCTTTGTTCTGCCTCTTCCCAGCACGACCGAGCACATTGTTTAGCGAACCCAGCTGCTGTAGCTGATCTTCTTTCTTCGTCGATGGCGCGTACCTCCTCGATGACCATCTCACGACAGCCTTTAGGACCCTGCGCGGAGAACCAGCGATGTACGTTATTACCCAGGCCAGCTCTACTACCTTGCACCGCACCTTTGATGTCCTTTGTTCGAAGGCTGGCTTCTGCTTCATTCACGGCCTGCTCAGCAGTCCATTTACGGCCGGATTTCACCTCGGGTTGTACCTCGCGAATCACTTGGTCAGGCGAATCCCAGAGCATCATGTGGAGACGCACCTTGCCAGCCTTAAATTCATCCACGACAGAAGGAAGTGGTAGCTGTACCTTTGCCGAGCGGCTGTACAGCCCGACAGTTGTAAAGCTGGGAGGGACACCTAGCCATTTTCTGAGGCATTTGTTGACTTGCCGTTGGATTGCTTCAACGCGAGTGATTGCTACCTCTTAGATCTGTAGCGGCCAGAGTAGGCGAGGAAGGAGGCCATGCTGGAAAATCCATGCCTTCAGCTTTCCAGGGAGATCTGTCTCATTGATGGCTTTTAAACCTTCCTTTGCAGTCTTCTGAATTTCGGTACCGCGATGGCGGTCAGTAAGTGGGATGCTATACCACCGACCGAGACTCTTTACAGGCTGCTCTTTTATGGTTGGAATCTGGTCGCCACCAATGGAGAAGTGGATTTCTTTGACTTGTCCGTGCACGATTGAGACACTGCGGCATTTCTTGGGCTTGGCTTTCATACGGCACCATTCAAAAAGCTCATTCAGGCGCTGAAGGAGGAGCTCTGTCCCAGTCCTGGATTCAGTAAGAGTTGTAACATCATCCATGAACGCTTTCATTAGTGGTAGCACTATGCCTCCATCCACCATTACCCCCTCAGTTGCATCTTTGGCCCCCCGCAACAACATCTCCATACACATGATGAACAAGAGTGGAGAGATGACGCAGCCCATCATGATGCCAATCTCCAACGATTGCCAGTTGGTAGTGTAGCGCTGGGTAGTAAAGCGCATGAAGGCTGAGTCGAAGTACTTTTGCAGGAGCACCTTGATCTTTCCTGGGATGTAAAAGAAGTCTAGAGAACGATAGATCAGGTCATGGGGGACTGATCCGTAGGCATTGGCGAGGTCAAGCCACACCACATGCAGTTCACTCTCGTCTTGCCTGGCCGTTCGGATAGAGTTCCAGATCATTTGGGCATGTTCGAGGCATCCAGGGAACCCTGGGATACCGGCTTTCTGTAGAGAGGTACCAATAAACCCATTATCCATGAGGAAGCTAGTCATTCGACGAGCGATAACGCCAAAGAAGATCTTGCCCTCTACGTTGAGCAGCGAAATCGGGCGAACGTTGCTAATGCCAACTGAGTTGTTCTCCTTGGGGATTTGGATGACATCCGCGAGTCACCAGTCTTGAGGTATCAGGCCCTCTTTCCAGGCCCGTTGCAGGAGGACCGCGAGCTCGCCAAGCACAAGCGGACAGTTCTTATACAGCTTATAGGATAAGCCATTTATGCCAGCCGCACTCTTGGTACGGGCTTTCCGCACGAACTCACGAACTTCTTTCGCCTTGAGGTTGGACATATCAAAGGTTACACCTGGTGGGGCTGGCCTTGTTATGCCGTGCGTGTGAGGCAGCGGCACATCTCGACAGGAATCGGAGTAGGTCTTTTTCAAGTGCTCTTCCAGCTCCTCCTGGGGCACACCAGAACACCGCTCTTGCTTTTAGTGAACAGTGATTTGGCGAAGGTGTATGGATTTTTGTAGAAAGCATCCCTAGTCTTCCGCTTTCGTTTCCGTCGCTTCCGTTGGTTCTAAGCACGAGATAGGACGAGTATCTGCTCCTTAATGTTTCATATACCACACTACTAAATAGGCTAAGCTGATTGACCGTACTCCCTCTGAGTCGGAGGCGGAGGATGTTTTTACTTAGACATTGAAAAGTCTTAAGCCAGACAAGCAAGGCATCAAATTGCTTATTGATAAAAAGTTCCATAGCACCTCCTAGTTTATTAGGACTTTGTTCAAAACAATATCCTAGCAGTGAGATTTTCCACAAGTGTTCTGACAATCATCTTTACCACTCTGACATGTACAAAAATGGAAGCCCCTATCCACCATTTCCCCCACCCTGCTCCGTCAGCCATTGCTGCCTCAATCTGTCAAACGGTGCTGACGATCAATTCCTTGTTGCTATAAATTTTACTCAACATTTTAAATATTGATTTCTAGTTCTGTACTTCAGAAGTGAAGCTCTAAACTATGTGTCTTTTTATGTTGTCTTTACAGGCAAAAAATTGGGTAAATTTATATGCTTGTTAGCCAACAAGTGAACTGGTTATGGAAAAAAGAATGTCACATGCTATATGCATGCCATGGTGTACCATGTGCCAGAGGCCATGAAAAGACACAGAAAAATGTGAAACAGTTCACTGGACAAGGCAAGTAGGCTTTAATACAATTATCCTCTGCAGGGATACCCATTAATTTTTATACATGTATAATTTATACAAACGTTTTACAACAAGTCGTAAGTGCTAAATTTTATGCAACATCATGTTTCATAATTACTTTACTATCTGCCTGCATATATAAGCTACATTTTCGTGGCCATTTATTATGTAACTACATGTACCAGTTGTAATTCTAATTTCAGGTGTGGAAAAAATAATGATGATGCGCGAAGAGTATTATGATCAATCAAACAACTGGGACAGCCCAACAGATATTCTACGCACAGAAGGTCGTCTTTGGGCATTGCGAAAAAGAGCAAGACTGCCTAGAGCATACAACAAAAAAAAAATGAAAAATACTAGGGCTCAGAAATCCAGAGCAAAACGAAGACGCATTTCAACATCATGATGTAGGCATGTACAAATGAATTTTAAAAAAAGTAATATTCAGTACAATGTTTTTTTTATATTCTGTCAGTCTGAACTTGAATCTGATTTATTTGGAACAGAATAAACATTCCAGAATATCAGGAGCTTTACAATGGTTCTATGGTTTGTGCTGTTTTTATACATGCCCAATGTTGCATATGAATAAGAAATAAATTAGGTCAATTTACCAGTACCTATTGGTATTCTTGTATATTACATGCATTTACTTGAAAGCTGTAAAACTATAATTCATGATTCTAATTACATGTATAAATAGAAAAAGTACTCAACATGGGGATCTTGCAAAGGAAAAAGAAAGTATTTCCTGGAATGCTCTGTAGCAGAGAAATAGCTCCCCATTATCCTGTTTGATAAAAATATCTATGTTCTTAAAATCACAAAAGGCTTTTCTTCTAACTCTCGATCCTCTAAGGCAGATTAATGCGGATCTTAATAGAGCAAAGGATGTCCTTGCTCTTATCCAAGAGATTGTTTTGGCATAGTCTTTTCTCTTCTTGATGGAGATCAGCTGCGCTAGTCTGCTATGGTATTGCAAGCACTCCTTTCGTAATAATAGTAATAATAATAATAATAATAATAATAATAATAAGTTTTTTTCTATTTATTTAGTAAGTTATTTACACGTAGAATGAGAGATATTAGAGACATTTATATGCTTAGATTATAGTTTTTAGATTTGTAGATATAAGGTTTCAGTAACTTATTTATTTATTTATTTATTTTTTAAGTTTCGCTCTTGCGCACAGGTTACGCTTTGCGCCCTGTGTTGCTTTATAACACTGTGCATACAGATAGTTTTACTGCAATAATAAAATTAACATAACACTGATGTTGTTGCCTCCACACGTTCAGTTCAGAAAATGAGACAAAATTAAAACAGCCCATTACAGGATGGCAACTAAAATAAAACTAATTCATTTCAACTGCTAAACAAATTTATTAGGACGTCCTATAAAAGTTGAATTAGCTGTAAAAATATAGGTTATTTTATACAAATATTGTAGAATTTAATTCATAACATGGCCTGATCTTTAAAATTGAAAATTCACATCTTCCCATATGATACCTTCCTTTTCGATGGATGAAACCTATTCATCAACTTTTGTCTTAGTTCATGTTTAATTACTCATGCGCGTACCGGCATGAGTTATAAAATGGGCTCCGTTTTTCTTTTTTACTATTATTATTATTTTTTTGGTGTCACGATTTTGCATGCAAATTTATGCACGCATATTTTAATTGTGCATTTCCGGTTTAGTGACTTCCGACAAAACACCGTTACTGAAGTGTCACGACAGCGTCTCCTACAACCCTACTCACATTAGTAATGTTCATGTCAGGTATATATTAAACTCACAAGAATGTCTGGCTTCATTGTGGTATAGCCATCTTTTTTAAAACATTCAAAAGTAACGTGGTTTGCAGGTACGATGACTGAATGAAAGTACATTGAAATATAAGACAAATGTTTCTCACGTATGCGCATGACAAACATTGTCCGTCATTTGGTCTTATTGGTGTATAAGTCAGTCATGTATTTCTCCCATCGAGGTGAACGTTGCTTTTATACACAGCATACAACTTCAGGCCGAATTTGTCGCGATTCTGAAAAACTAAGCGCTATTTTTAATCAGAGTTCTTCCGAGGCAAAAATGCCAAATATCGATCTCTCGCACTGGTAAGCATATTGTCAATTTATTCCTCTTTTTACTGCTGATTCTTTACAATGCCTGTGTCGGAGCAGTCCTCGCTGCCCTTGGTGAGTAATTTCAAGACTTTTTTTTAAAGAAAGAACAATAGAAACACACGGCAAAACAGCGTCGTTACTTCAGACCATCGGATTAAATGAAAAATTTGGACTTCGGGACTGGACTTCTGTGGATTATGGACTGTGGAATGCGTGTCATATTAATGTTGATTTTTACTGACTTTATTGCTTTTTTGGGTTACTAGGTTACTAGTAACCACTATGTTGTCACCTGTGTAAATAAATCCGACTTTCCGAAGCGCGAAGTTGTGCCGAGTTCACCCGATTGCTGTACGATGAGACAGTTTTGATAGACTCGATTGTTAAGGCAGTTCTGTTTGTACGTGCGCGCTTTGGATCCGTGGGAAAGGTAAACGAAGCTTTTTCGTTCTTTTACTGCTTTACCAAGCACAGCTTTCACCAAATGTGGCCAAGTATTGTTTTCAAAGATTATTTTAGGTGTTTTGTCGTGGTTTGGAAAAAGGTTTTAGTGAAAAATCGAGCTGTGAATCGAAGTGTTTGTTTGCAGACCATGAGCTATCCGAACTCATGATTCAAACGCCGCCAGCATTTCATTTCTGTACCTTGGGCCATTCAGAACTGCTTTTTTGATTAGCGAAAGCATTATGCGAATCATCTTTCCGGATAAGATTGGCATTCTATTACACAGGAAAAGTCGGCAATTTTAGAAAGCATAATAAAAATAGGCTGCTGAATTAAATTATTTTGTGATGTTTATTATATTTTCGCAGGCGCTAGCCGGTTTCGGGCCGTAATTAGGATACAATAAATCGCCAAGACTTCCAGAAGCAGAGAATCACTGAATTCTGATACGAGTTTGACTCTTTTAATCAAAGGAAGGACAATTTCATTCAAGGAAATATGAGTTTCATTCAAAGTTTCGACCTTTTATAGAAAATATATTTTGGATTCAGTGGTCATATAAAAACAGCTTGATATCAAATTACATTTCACATGAAATTTGCATAAAACAAAATTGTGTATTTGCGACAACACTTTGAAGAAACTATAGATGGCAAATCAAAGCATTTTTTTAAAGAACCAACTTTCAGTTATGGAAACATTTCATTTCGATTTGGTCTTAAAATCAGGGAGAGATTTTAGTGAATGCGTCACGCAACGTTTATTTACAAAATGTTTGACCAATTCATAGCAATTATCACCAAAGATTTGAAAACTTAAAAAAAATCCCGGATCTTCTGAATGCGATTTCCTGTTTATTTAGGGCCTACAAAAAGTTAATGGCAATCCGGAAAGGAGGGGGTATCTGAGTTAAAAATCAAGGTACTAGGGTGGGTCTGCCTGGCCGGGAAATCCGGGCGGGGGAGGGGTAAAAAAATCTTGCATCCGTCGGGGGGGGGGGGGATTTTTTTCTGGAATAACCTATTTTACACAGGTTGCATGAAATTTAAATTTAGTAACACAGGAATACTTATTCTTTATATTGATTATCAATTTTCTTTTTACAGCATGTGGGCCACATGCAGTCCTCGACTGCCTATTTTTTTTAAGTAGTCTTTTCAAATGGAAAGTAATAGACGAGTGTGGATTTGATCGGGAATCAATAAATTAATCGGGAATTGGAAATCAATAAATTAAATATTAAAAGCGAGTACAGAAAAAAATGTAACTTCAATCAACGCGTCTCAGAGTCTCATGCGCATGAATATAGGCTAAATGTAGCCTTCTGTTTATATTAAGCTTATATAAATTATATTGAAACCTGTTTCCACAGTAATCAAAACAAAATTGCCGGTAATCTGCTTTCGCTGTCGGTATCACTATGTAAATCTAGATATTAAAATTCGTCTGAGCTAACACCAAACTCATCATAATTAAGCTTAAAGTGCATATGAACATAAAATTATTTTTGCGTAGTTATAAAATTTACCCTTTGAAACACACGATTCCAAAGTTTGATACGTTTAGGGTAAAAATTGTCGAAGTTACAAGTGCTCAAAGTTGTGCGATTTTACCTTAAAAATGGTCACAAAATTCAAGGGACTGGGGTCGAGTTGTGACGTAATGTTGGTTGCAACAGTTTGTTTACGCTCAGTGACTCTCAGTGAGTTCTTGCCGCTACGGAGGATTTAAGAGGGAAAAGATTCAGAAATGGATAACTTGTCTAACGTTTCAAGCAACCAACATGAGGAAGTTGAAAGCGACAAAGATTAAGATGTGGAGGACTACAGCCAAGTTACACTGTATCAGTACGAACTTCTCTTCTCGCTTAGTTTTCTTACTCTCAGCCATACTAGCTGTACCAGATTGATTTGATCTTGCAACCAACATTACGTCACATCACGTGACATTTTGATATTTTGTCCGCACGATTTGAAGACCATTTTTTAGGCCAAACTAGGGTAACTTTGAACGCTTGTAACTTCGACAATTTTTACCCTAAACGTCTGAAACTTCGGAATCATGTGTATCAAGGGGTAAATTTTATAACTATGCAAAAAAATTTTCGGTTCATATGCTCTTTAATACAAACGTAAAAGAACAACAGGTTAAATATTTTGTGCTGGTAAAACAGACTGACCGAATGCATTCTGGGGAAATGTTGTCTAGCATCTCCCACGACGCGTCGTTTTTTTTTTGTAGCCATCCACTTCACCAAATACTCTGTTCCCTGTAAGAATAAAACACAAAGCTACTGAGACCTTGATATACATGGGTGAAATAATCAAGATAAAGCCACGAAATCGAAAATAATATTTAGGTCCATAGTCCATTTCTTTTCTTTTTTTCAGCAAGTCACTGACATTTCTCGCGATCGAAAAAAACCACGCGAGCCTCGACCCGCCCCAGGCCTCCTCGGCCATTGGAATAGATTTCTTGCTCGCGTAAGAAGCGCGGTGGTGGTGACAGATGACAGAAAACCTCGTCCTCCAGAAGAAGAAAGAACTGCTCGGACCCGCCGTGGATACATCAGCAGCGTCAGGGAAGGGCAGACACGTGAGTCGAGAAGTGACGTGGAGGAGGGCAGTTATGGTGGTGGAGAAAATTTTGTTGTCAGTGAAAAACAGCGAATTAAAATCTCAGTTGTGTTTTGATATAGGAAACGAAGTTTAATCATATTAAAGTGCACGTAAACCCCAATTTTTTTCTTTTAATCAACTCAATGTACGTTGAAAAGTCGAATAGTGAAATATTTCTTTATTTCTTGTTTTGAACGTCGCGTTAGTGAGTTATAGAGATTTGAATTTACTAAATGCTAATTAGATGTCGTCAAATGCAGACTCGTTTATTATACAACTACTTGTTGCCACCTCCAAGTAATATTTTTTTTACAAATCAATTGACTATAAACAGTTTTTATTAGTATTTCTTAAATTGATTATCCTTAAGCTGTGAACTGCGTATTGTAAATTGAAGTAGAAATAATGGTAAAGTCTGCATTTGACGTCATCTAATTAGCATTTTGTAAATTCAAATCTCTATAACTCACTAACGCGCCGTTAAAAACAAGAAATATTTCACTATTCGACTTTTCAACCTACATTGAGTTGATTAAAAGAAAAAAATTAGGGTTTAGGTGCAGCATTATCCGTTATAATTTTTTTTGCTTTGAGCCCAATACCGATTTTGAGTAACTTGTCCATAAAATAACTGAATTATACCACATTCGCTGAAATAAAGCTCTGAACCTCAAGGTGGTATATACGATTCTAACCGACCTGGTTCAGTTTCAAGGTGAAAGCTACGTCATAATAGCTGAAGTCATAATATCGTGAAAAAGTGTATTAATAGTATCTAACAAAAATGCAAAAAATGCTGTTAACAAAAATGCGAAAAATGCAAGAAAAATTCACCCATCGATCGACAAAGAATATACGTTAGACTCCTGTAAGTTAAACATTAAATTACAGGACATAAAAACCGTCTTCAACAGTACTAGTTCATGGTGCTCATGGGTTGATAGGTAAAATTAACTTATGTCTCGGTGAAATGAAGAAATATTCCTAACAGTGATGAGCGTTATGAATGCAATTACAATTTTAAAAGCCTGAAAAAAATTCCAAGGTCTTAGACAGGATTTGAACTCGTGCCTTCTCGTTACTAGTACGAGGCTCTCACTGAGCGCTTGCTTTTCGCAGTCGCTGCAAGAATCGTTTCTTGATTTCAATCGTTTTCCGCAGTTCATAATGATTCCTTTCCTATGTTCATTGTCATTTTTGGGCCTCGACAAACGGCGCACTGGAGTACTGTTGATTGTCTTAGTGAGTACTTGACAGCTTATAGAAAGCGACACAGTTGCGAGACAGCCCTCATGATGTTGATTGAAAACTGGAGAAAAGCCTTAGACAATGGAGAAGTTGTCGGCCTCTTGTCAACTGACATGAGTAAAGCCTTTGACTGTTTGCATCATCCCCTATCTATTTGCAATATTTAAAGCCAATGAAATTAGAAAATAAGAAACTGTGTGATAAAAAATAATAATTTTAAAAAAATTCAGTTTTAAACGTTATCTCTGTAAGTAAAGCATTTGCGTTTACAAGGAAATATTATTTTGAAGGGATCGGCTGAACAATGAATAATTGTAAGTCAAAGAACATGCTGAATGAAAATCAAGGTTGACACTTAAAAAAAAACGATATAAAAAACAACCCTTACTGTAAGTGACCTCACTAAAGACTATGTAAGTTGCAAAGGTTAAAAAGATCATGAAGCAACACCGCTAAACACAATCTTTGCATATGTTTTGCAATAGGACGAAATTTTATTTTTTTGCCAGATGATGACGATAACTGTGCTATTGTTTTTAGCAGAACAGTTACCTGACGATCATGATGATGATGATGATGATGATGATGATGATGACAACGATGATGATAATAATGGTGGTGACGATGATGGCGATGGCTGTGATGAAGATGATAACGAAAACGACGTGGGCAACGTTGGAAGTGAAGATATCACAGAAGAACAAGAATTGTCACAACAATTTCATGGGCTGCAGCTAGAGGGACAGGAAGACCACCTGGAAGAACAAGATCAAGATAAAACAAAAATAGATGAGTGAGAACGGTTTAGCCTTAATATTCCAAAACGTACTTTACCTTAT
The DNA here is from genome assembly GCA_022457155.1 of Cladopsammia gracilis. NCBI lineage: Eukaryota > Metazoa > Cnidaria > Anthozoa > Scleractinia > Dendrophylliidae > Cladopsammia > Cladopsammia gracilis. The sequence continues at coordinate 293,905 of JAJGOT010000580.1, forward strand.
GATAAAGTTCAGGATATTCCAGGCCACGCAAGCTTCTAAGCAAGCTAGATACCAACGCGCACAGTTGCTTTATATCAAAATAGAAGAGAACTTGGAGCTTAGTTTTTCCCCTGGTTTTATTTGCAGTCGTTTATTTTTCTCTTGATGATCCATAAAACTGTGAACCCACAAAATTGGAATATCCCCTTGTATCTTATTTCCGTCGCCTGAGGAGCAAGAACCAGGGTGCAGATCCTGTGTCCTCTTTTTAAAAACCGATTGGCACAAACGTAGTTTAATCCCAAGCACGTAAAGACTTTGAATTGTTCTTTCATCCTTGTCATATTTTTTAGCTTTCTAATTGAAAATATTTCTGTAGTGTTAATATTGTTCATCCATTTTACTTTTTTTTTAAGATAGGTGAAATAAAAGTTCGTGTTTAACAACAGTTGATTGTTTAAATGATAAATGATTGCAGAGAAATAGTGACAAGTGAAGGTACCTACTGGCCCCTAAAACAAGAAGCTGTTCACCTAATGTTCCCTGCAAATGCTGTATCTGAGCCCACGACAATAGTGGTCCACAAATGGAAATACAGTGCTTGTTCACCTCCGCTTCAGGATCATGAGGCCATTGTCAGCAATGTGATTGAAATATCTACCACCAATGGACAAGCTCTGGAATTCAATGCGAAGGTGAAGCTGTTCCTATCTCACAGTGCACCGGACCTAAAGGGCTATGAAATGGTGTTAAAAAGGCAGATTGACAAGGAGTGCAATGAATGGGAAGACGTAGATGGAACCCAGGACTTACGGAGTCTTTCAGGTTTAAATATTTCGTCTTTAGAAGGCAGACGTTATGTCGACTGTTGGTACACCTTTGAAGGGCCAATTATGGCGAGCAGAATGCTGCCTACGCATGTAATATCCTATTTATATTGGGCTTGTTTTCCTGGGTATGAACGGTGGTGTAGTAATAAGCGCTCAGGACTTGCGATCTAATGGTCGGTGGTTCGAGCCTTGCATAATGGCGAATTGTCTCAGACAAAATATGCATGTGGAGATCATTTTTTTGAATAAAATAAGAAATAAATGTCCTTTAGGGACTTGTCAGAAATTAGCAGTGGGGGGGGGGGGGGGGGGGGCAGGGGGTGGAGATTTTCAGTTTAGCGATGAAAATAAAATGACCCTTCCAAGGCAAGGAATAAAAATATCCCCACCCTCCCTTGGAACTCGTCCTAAAATTCCATGACCCTCCCCTGGATAAATTGTGCGATTTTATATACAGTGGTAAAAGAAAAGTGATTCAGTACTTTTAATAAAGCAAACTTGAATTAAAACCTGTGATGAACATGCAAGTGGTCTCTGTGTTAAAGAAACAAGACAGAAAGCTTTTGGTTTAATGAGATGATAACAGCTTCTACGACCAGAAATAGACACAGTCACTGCGTTCAAATTTAATCCGATTCACTCGAATCTCCTATTTCCTCTATAATCAGGTCTTGGTCTTTATCGTTATCACTTGCAGAAACAGCATGTTGTAAATAGTGGATTATAGTACTGACTTTGTCAGGTTTTTTCTTATTTCTCACTGCGGACAGATGATCCTTTTCAATGTACTTATGAAGGACACAAACACGCTGTTTTGCCAAGGTTCCCTCATTGACCATTTTCTGCCAGTCAAAATCCTCGCAAGACATACCGTTTTCTTGAATGATTTTCCTTCTTTTTTCAGCTTTTCTCTTCTCGTTCATCATTTCTAAATGGTTTAGATGCTCCAAGTATGACTTAACAAGGTAATCCTCAACAATGTATTTATTACAGAAAGCTTGAACACTTAAAGCATCCTCCACATTGATCACTGTCTTCTATTTATAAAGTGGTTTTAAGCGTGCTCTAGCTTCTACCTCTCTCCTTTCACCATTTTCGTTTGTAGTTGGTGTATCCGTGAGAGGTAGGTAGTGAAACTTTGGGAGCTTGCTGATGTCTGGAACTGGATGTGGAGTTGGAGGCACTGTTTGGTCAATACAGTACTCATGAAACATTTCTCCGGAAATCATGCACGTTGAAATGATACTATAGATTTTCTTGAAATTGTGGTGCCCAGGAATGAACTTTTGTCTTTTCTGATTTTGCAGCATTATATTTCTGCAGGTATTCAGTGTTAAAAAAGAACTGCTGGTCTCGTTTGTTTGTAACTAACGCTTTCATGCAGTCCCCTGCTGGACCTGGCTCACCATCATTTCTTGACACAACCTCCTCTGAAACTCGCCATGCATTCCACTCCATTGTTTCTTCCTCAAGCTCCTTGAGCTCAGCAACAGTGAGTTTCTCAATTTGTTTCTCACTCATGATATCTGTTGGTTTATAGTATTTCCACTTTAATGCTCTGCCATCAACTAAAGCTTAACCAATGGCAGCATTGGAACGCTCGGCCTCATTTTGGCCTGAATCATGAGGTGCCCTGTGAATCCTAGGCCTATTCATGAGAATCCAGCCATTAATGCTTGACATCTCTATGTCCCTATACTTCACCTCTACATTAGAAACACCAACACCTGGACCAGCATCAGTGGCTTGAATAATGTAGTCACAAAGTGGTGGTAATTGCAGGCTGCCAATGAACAGATTGCAGAGGTCAACAACTTTCTTTACATGTTCCCACAGACAATTTGCATTTTCTGTGGTGTTCCTATCCATCTTGTCACTCGATTCTTGAATGTTGTTGATAAGGCCAAGAAGCTCGGTTACATTTGCGATGTCATTAGCATTCATAGTGACTTTTTCCTTTTTTTTTCTTGGAATGAACTTACTGCTTCAGATAGCTGTGTTGTCAGCCAGTTGAGCTTTTTCATTTTATACATTTTAAGCCTACAATCTGGACCAGCTGGTACACACATCGTCTTTCATGGTGCAATCTTGATCAGTTCTTCTGAGTGATATTTAACAATAGTAGAGAGCTTAAGATTGAGGTTTTCCCCATAAACTGCAAACCACAAACGTCGGCCAGCAGCTTACAGTTCGGAGTTCGCCGTATGAACAAAATCTGGGCTTAAGATTGAGGTTTTCTTTTTACCTATGCCTATTACCGGAGCCATCTAGGAAACAAAGTATTCATTCATGCATATACATTCATCAGTGCATTCACATATCATCAGAAACTGGCTTTTGTTTTACTTTATTTATCGTAGTTTAACCACAAAGTAATCCGACTGGCAAATCAGTTCCAAAGCAAATAGCCGGCTGCCATGTTTGTTCACATTCGTTCGTTTACTTCTCTTTAAGCTGAGAAATCGTCTTCAAAATTACGTTTCTATGAAAAGGAGTTCGATAATAAATAAGCGAAAGAGTTCTAATAAGTAGTATTTCCTCTCAAACGTGGGATTGTGATGTTTTAGCGTGCTAAAAACCTTGCGGTAAACCACTTACCTCTAGAGCGTGGTCTAGCCGTACAAACGTGAACCTCAAACCGCAAACCTGACGGCAAGGCACTGGTCACGTGACTTCTTGACGTTCGCGGTTCGCGGGAAATGCCGAAAAACCTCGATCTTAAGGTCTCTAGTATTAAAGTGCAAAAGCAAAACATGAGTTGTTTTATAAGTTGGGTTGTTGCATTTATACTTTCAATATCTTGTCTTTTAAATATGGCAGGAAATAATTGCATGCCTTGATTTTCATTCATATTTTGTTATCTTGTAGAACGTAATATTAAAGCATCTCTTTACGATCATGTTGGCTTAATTTCTTGTGACAATCCCTCTTTTCCTGTCATTTTTTTCCATAACCCTCCCTTTTGAAAGGCTCAAAAAACAGTGACCCCCCCCTGTTTTCCACCGCCCCTCCCCCCTGCTAATTTCTGGCAAGTCCCTTATCTAATTACCCTCGGCAGTGTTTACATTACAATTTCTAGTGGGGCCGAGCATTCGAAACAAAATAATTCAATGAAACATAACAAGCTAGGTTAAAAATTCCAACTGGCAGGAGACAAACCAGTTGGCTATTTACAAGCGTGGCCTAGGAGTTCATTCTGCTTTGCCGTGAAACAACTCCAGCTAGTGGTCAGGGCGAGTCTTGAATTCGGAGCCTCCAGATTTCACGACCTGCGCCTTAATCACTCGATCACGCTGGGGGGTAAAAAGCACCGCATATTCATTTTTTATTTATCTAATATATCTATTGCAGATATTGGAGGTGGTTGCCCTTCTCCAAATGATATTCCGGACTTATTCTTTCCTGTTGTTCAAGCTGGCATAACTAAATGCTCTACATACACAGTGGTTTGTCGTCTCAAGTTGTCTCCCCCTTTTACCATTACATCCACTGGTGGTGTCTTCAGTCATCCTGACTTTCCAGGCGTGACTGTTACAATCCCTGAGAATGCTGTTGCACCTGAAGCAAAATTTCCTCTGCGGTTAAAGGTGGGTGTAATTACAAAATTGTAAATCCAAATTTCCACAAACATATAATAACAAAGTGTGTTATGCGAGCCAGCAAAATGTGTTTTTTTTTTATGTTTCAATTCATTCAAAAAGTAAGAAACTGCAGTGATTTATGTGAACGGCCAGTTGTTTTACATGGCCAAGTGGCCTCAACGTCAAATTTGGGACGTTACAAAGAGAAAGAAACTAATTAAACCTGACAGTGACAACCCTCAGCTAACAGTGTTCACGGTTAGCTGGCTGTTGTGATTAGCTAGGGAACAGAAGAACTCAGTATTAGTCAACATGACTGGTCTTAAGAAAGTGACTAATTTACGTGGTTTTCATCTCTTACATCAAGTAAAAAGTTTATAAGCAGTTGATGTAGGCAGTGTGCATGTTCAATTTACGTTGGGATGTTGCTCGTGAAAAGTCAGTAGATTAATTTGGCTTTTCGTATTTGCTCAATCGGTCTGGCCTTTTATAAGAATTACTCTAACTCAGACAATCAAAACCTTGTGGCAGAAATGGTAAAAGTGTGACAATACTTTAGTTTTTTCATTTGTAATGGTTAGGTACAAGAAGTTCCAAATGAAGAATGCGAGGATGTGTTTTTAGGACCTGTACTGCGAATTGTCCGTTCCCAAGTCTACTTCTTAAAACCCGTGACAATTCAGTTGCCAATTTCTCTTCGCGACGAATGGGAAGGAATTCCGGATCCGTTAAAATGCCTTCTCAGAGTGTTCTTCCTGACGACTGATGGTGAACATAAACTATGCATTGAAATCACTTATGATCTTGTAAACCCTGCAAGCTTTGATGGGACGTTCGTTAGGTTTCAAGTTGAACGCTTCTGTGGGTAAGGAAAAAATAATAAGTTGTTTGTAAGTAACATATCAAAAAGAGACACAGTGTTTCATCACATGATCAAACACTGAGAAGAGAGTTGAAAATACGATGTGCAGCCTAGTATTTTTGACGAACTTCGAGGTGTTTGATCTTGTGATGAAACACTGTGTGGAATGTTTGATATTACTTCTCAAACAAAATGATTTAATCAAAGTGCCCTATGGACTATCTCCTGTAAGTTCTTCCCATCATGCATTGCTGTCATATTATGTCTGAATATTGTTTTGGATGTTACAATTAGGCATTTAGGTAAGGGTACGCGGTTTCTTGAGTTTAAATCCTCATTTGTTGTTACTGTTAGTAACGAAGAATGTCCAGGAGTTATTTCGAGTGATCACGAGGGACGATGTCATTATTAAGCCGTTATCACGTCATTTTCAATCGAAATGGGGTAAACCGTACATGATGAACGCTTTTGGACCGTTTGGCGAGAATACCGTAAATTCTTGAATTTCCGAATAGTGAGAATGATGCAAGAAAGCGTGAGAAAATTATGTTGTCACTGAGGTGGTTGCTTTGTATGAAAACTGAGTGAATAATTGGCAAAGGACCGCATAGAAATGCTGTTGGTGTACGTAGGATCTAGAGAAGATCTAATTAGCCAAAAATGTGAACACAAATAGAGTAAGCAAGGCTGCTACTACATCGACTTTCAGTTTGGGCTCCGTATCATGTCGTTGCCGCATGAAGTGTTCTACGCAATATCAGCCTTGCTTACTTTATTTGCTTTGTATGGATATCAGTTGGGCGCATTCCATTTAGCCAAAAAGGCGGAAATTTCGGTTGAAAGTCGAATGGAGCAGATAATTTCCGGAAAATCTGTTCGGAAATTGTGGACTACCTCCACTATTTTTTTCCGTTTCGTTATCTGTACCATTTGAACGATACTTGCGTTTCCAGGCTCTCTTGAAGGACCTTCGCGCGGTTTTAGTTGTCTTTTCAATATGGCGCCTCATCAACAATGTGGTTCTTGCTTGTTCATCTCCGACACTATGGACCACAGAAACGCCATCCCCAGCACTTGTTTTACCGGAGGAATAGGCTGCCTACCTCTCGTATTCCCGGTTGAAATCCTTCCAGCGTTAATTATTTCTCTGCACAAGATCTCACATGTGCCTCCGAAATTCACTCGGTACGTAGGTGGGAATAGGTACCTCAAAAATAACCAAGTTTTGTTTAAATCTCGTCTCATAAAGCAGCGGACGGCAGAAAACAGCACGAAATCTTCTTCTTCGTCAAAAAATTCACTGATTTTCCACCTCAAAATCTTCAGTTAGTTCGATGACTCTGCAAGAAAGCTTGCGTCCGCCATATTGACTGAAAAGCAGAAATCAGTGGAATTTCGTGCTATAAATTGAGTGAACGGCCTGGGTACCAGGATAATCTCATCGGTTGGTCGGTATATTTGGAAAATCAATTACCATTATGTAACGGTCACCCTAACCGGTTTTTTCCTACAAATGGTAACTAAAGGGCTATTTTTACAGGTTTACATGCTGGATCTAGTACACAACTTCTTTCAAGACATTTCTTACTTCTGCTTTAAACATATAATATAGGTGAATATTCTGATGGGTCATGTGGCTTGTGAAACAGGTAAAATAAATTACTGAGACAAGGTTTAGTCTGCCAAAAATATGTTTTTTATTTCAGGCTTAAAGCCACAAAATAAAGGGGGAAGTTATCATTGAACATGTGTATGGCTAGCTTTTCTTCAAAGGAAGGACGGCTGTACGCTATACTGTCATTGAGTTAACAGACATCCTCACAGACACCTCAATAAAACAGAAACAGTTCATAGAAATACACACAACAGTTCATACAAATGATGAAGATATGGACACTCTGTTCTGTCCCTTTTGTGCCCTAATAAAGAGTTTGATTGTACTTGTGGTCTGGTTGAGATGTCTGGGCCCGGTTGCATAAAGCACCTTAAGTGTGATATATTGCAATCGTTTCCTACATTCCAAATGATTTTCTCACTCTCTCTTTGTGTTTCCTATACACTCTTTGTTTTATAAGAATGTATATTTTTAATGCTCAGGCTGGATATTCTTATTTGTTTGCCGACTTTAGGCTGAAAATATTTTTGTGTACATTCTTAGATTACAGAGTATAGTATTTCATGAAGCCTCCATAACACCCATGCCTTTATATTTATTTTACACTTTATGTACATACACACTGACATACACGTTATTGTGCTAACGCGATATAATTGTCATTCATGGACGTCTACAAACTTCTATAGAGATATTAAAAAAACGACCAACTGTCATGGATATCTTTTGTACCTTTTATCCGAATTGCCGATATGTCGATCATATGAATATCTAGTACTAGTTTTTATCGTTTTGTTATAGCTAGAAACAAAAGTTTTTACCATACTTTTCAATGGTATATTAAAGTCATTTAAAATATTATGTGATTTTATTGTATTTATTTTCCATCAGCACGCAAAAAATGTACTTAACAAAATCTCAGCCTTAGGTATATTCGCCAAGCTCAGCCACAATATTCTTCTCATAAAAAGATTCTTATACTAGTATAAATATATATAAATAAAGTGTACTCGTTAATGCGCCTTCGGTCGAGTTATCCATGATAACGCGCAAGAAAATCCTCCGAAACGCAGATAATGGTTGCAGAAAATCTCACTTAGTTATGCAGCTGGGCCCTTGACCTTTACATAAGAATTTCATAAAATTTGGTTTCATTCAAGTACATATACCATCCAAATACTTTTTAATCACTGCTACATAAAAACCCTGATTTCCTACAGGTATGGAAATATGCTTCTAAATTTCCTCTCATTTAATACATGAGATGAGCACAATTTTTCTACATTAAGATCAACCACTTTACCAAGTTATATAGAATCCTCATATTATGCAACTTCTCACAAAGTTTCACATTAAAATGATAGCAATACATGAATATTGACTGATGATTATTTACATTTATTTGGTTTGCATTTCTTAATATAAACGAGACATTTATAAATACTGTCAGGAACAGTACAGAGCATTAACATATACTAACAACTAACAGCGGTTCACGTCGCTCATAGCCTCCCACGCAGACGTCCTTTATAGACGTCCCACGTTCGTGGGGGAGGAAAGATTGCGTTTCGAGCCCTAAGGACGTCACGGCTGCGTAGGAGGCTACGTCGCTCATCGAATCTGTTTCACTGCAAGGGCCAGTTTCATCGCAAACGCTGTTTTCATTACGAAACATTTCGTCCGAATTTCACAATGAATATTCACATTCAGTAATAACACTGTTGTTTTGTATAGTCCTTTACTCTTTTAAACCAGTATGCAGCTATAAAAGTGACCATGTTTTCAAGGTTTAAAAAAATCGGGCCGGCAAATCGGCAAATCGAATTGATCGAAACACCTAATTATCGAAAGAAAAGGATTTTTGGGATTTAAATTAGCACAAATGACAAAAAAGCACAACGTTAAAGGAAACGCGAGTTATGATTTCAAAAGTGTTCGCACTGCCCGCTCTCTAGAAGGTAAACACAGGGAAAACCCATCAAAGTGGTCCTCCAACATGGCAGACGGTAATTCAAGGGTCACCTGAGCGCACACACTCTATAGGATTTCGCGCATTTAATTAAAATCGACGTGTTTATTGACCTTTATTGAGATAAGCGGTTTAAGGTTAAAAGAATGTCTCAAGAATGTCTAAGCTGAGAGCGCCAGAACTTTCGTTCATTCAGGCCAGTGATTTCTGGCGCGGACTCGACTGTCTGTGAGTGACTCGTGAGTATTTTGCTATCAATATTTAATTTAACTCAAAACACAAATTCTCCTTACTAGTCCCCATACATTTCGTATAAGACAAATCAGGAGAAATTGTTAAAGGATCAAGAGAGCTCATCTTGGGTGATCATTATCGTAATTCTTATCACCTCTGTACTTAATAGTACATTGATACTACAAGGAGAAATTTGGTACTGATCACTACTGGCGCTTAAATGCACATACTGTAAATTACAAAGCAAAAACATTAAAATTTAAAAAGCTTTCAGAGCTTTTCAAACCCAATTCACAAACTCTTTTAAAAACCTTCCCTTTCTCAATACTTCTCAGACCTCTACAAAATAAAATATCGCCAAATAAATTGCCCACTTCCAACGTTCTCTAAAATCTCAGTTAACTAAATCAAGCTATGAATATATCGCTTCATCACGCCACAAACCTGCGCTCGCTAAAACCCTTTAAAAAAAATCATCAACCTATAAATATATCCCTTTCAAACCACAAACATCCCCTCCCTAAACCACTTTCGAAAATATGCAATTCGACTCTTGTTTTCTTATTGATAATATCTAACACAAATCTGCTAACAAATATGCACTAGGAATGTCCCCACAAATTCACTAAAAAGTCTATTAATAGTATCTAACGCATTTTTTGCTAACAAAAATGCATAAAGAATGCATGTTAGCCCACATAAACTCCTGTAAGTTAAACATTAACTTACAGGAGATAAAAAGGAGAAATCAAGGATGCAAAAATGAGGAGTGTTTCATCTGATTTCCAAAGACTCATTAAACATTAATTTCCTTTGTATTTTCTTCGTGAATTAAAATGAGTTTGAGGAGGTAGATAGACGGTCCCATGAAATGTCGTGAAAGTACTAAAGAAAGCTGCAAGAATTGTAAAGCATCTCTGTTATATCAATTTGAATTTTGAAAAGCTAAATTATTAGACATAATTATGAGAAGCAGCAAAGGCATTTAAATAACATCTATTGAGCAGCACTTTACTATGATGCAGCTTATTATACTATACTAAGTTATTCTAGTTTTTGAATAATTATGTGAATGACGACAATGCAATGGCCACTAAGCTAAAGCACTTTTAATTGTTCTCTTGCTCATTTCTCTAGTGGTTAGCGCATTGACCTTTTCAACTGAAAGTCAGTGATTTGTGCCCTGAGATCAGGATGTGCCACCTGGCTTTTTCAAAACGCTGGATTGGACTAAACTTTTACATTTTCCTTTTATAACCTCCTTAAGGTGGCTCCATAGGGTTATTGCTGATAACATGGCGCGCGAGCGTTACTTTTCGAAAGCCGATTTTTTCTCTGACTTCTGACCTCCATTTCACTCAAAGCTAACAAACTGCAATAAGAAATGACCAAAATGTGTTCTACAACCATCGCTGTTAAGATAATGACTTGAACCGACTATGAAATTATAACTGCCCAAACACGGACGCTTTTCAGTGTTTGTGCGGCTTTGATTTTGATTTTCTTCAATTTCCTTTGGTGAAACTTCCTGATGAAACTTCCTGACGAAAGAAATAGGGGTTACAAAGGCGGTTTCTTCGCTACTTGCTAAATTAATTATTTTGTCCCTGTTTAAAAATTGGCCTTATAAAATGTTTCGATTAACGGGCATTAAAGAAAACTAACAATATGTTATCTCTATGCCAAATTTTACGGAATTTCACCGAACGAATTTAAAGATATTCCAGAGGAAAGTTTCTATTTTTGTCTCCCACAAGAATTATGTCATCAGAATAGGAATTCGCCAAGATCGCTATTTAAGCATGCGTGGACTTTCGAAACTACGCGCGAGGTTTGAGCGATGCAGTGGGTCCTTTCCGCTTCCGGAAGCAACCGGACGCACCGCGGTCTTTATGTTTAGTCATTTTAGGTGTTGAAGCAAGCACATATTTCATTTTCTTCAAGGGGTGTATATTTAACTTTATCTTTCCTCGATTATTTTTCCAAAATCGCAAACTCGCATTAAGCCGCCATGTTTGTTTTGACTTGTTGACATGGTAGAGTCTACCTTCTATAGCTCAGAAGGAGGTCGGACACTTATTGAGAATTATACAACGTAATGTCGACACTTAGAATTTTATTTTCAATAAATTTTTAAGTGTGAAATGAAACTGTGACCTCAGATAGGCTTAGGCTTACATAGCCTATCGTACCACTGTACCATCTAGCTTCTCGGGTTGCTTAGTCCTAAATTTAACTATATAAACTGCTGACCCCAACCTCAACTGCAAGCTAACCAGTTACTCCGTTATATAAGTCTCAATAAGGTGTCCGACCTCCTTCTGAGCTATGTAATCTAGCAATTTCCTGTTGACATTTAAAGCTCGCACCATTCGTACCCAGTTCTCGCGCCACCAAAATACCCCATGGAGCCACCTTTAGCACTCTCGAGTTGAATTGTTTTGGTGGGCGGCGATTTCTTAGCGTAATTCAATATTCAATTCTGCTATTTCAGGGCTCGTAGTAATTCTATCGGCTCAGTCTGTTAAATGTTACTTCAATTTGTATTTCTTACAGATATTGGCCCGTTCTTGTACGGCGTAAAGAAAAGTCCAGTGTTGCTGTAATTGGAAGTTACTTGTCCAGATATTTTTGGAATACTTCCATTTTGCCATTCTTCATCGCTTACTTTGATCCGGATTACCAAAACATTTTGCTCCTTATTTGTTGCCCTGCTCATCTTAGATCTGAGGTGATGAGTGAGCTTGAAAGGAAAGACATAACACCCAGAGATGTAAGTTCGATGAAAGATATGGTACCGAAGTATGACAAGGCATTCGTCTTTGTATCAGGAGGAATAAGACCATATTGTAAGGAGGACATGGAAGAATTTTACCTCGTGTAAGTATAGATACCGTGAACTACAGAAATTAGTCGAACGAGGAACTGAGATAATCGATTATGAAAATCACGATTTCAACTCCACTACACAACAGACATACGCTCCAACAGGTTTATTTTGATGCATTTCGGCCGGACACCAACGGCACTAACAAACATATTTACAATAATGTGAATTCAAAAATACAATATAAAAATATAGTTAAAATCCATAAATTGAAAATAATACAATGCTGATGACGAACCAGAGCTGAGCAACCACTCACATACAAAGAAAAAACTGTGGTTAAACGGAGGCCAGAAAAAACCTGTCACCCCCAAAAAAACCCTTTGCGGAAAAATATGTTGCAGGAAATCTGGGTAGGATCCATGGCTCAAACTCTATAGCCCATCCTACGAGGCCCTATATAGTACTTCACAACATGTACAAAACGCACTGAAGATCTAAAACGGTAACTAAGAAAAATAAAATAATATACAAATTCTGAAAACAACTGAAGCCGAATAGTGCAGGCCTAAAATGACTAACCACGTGCGATACTTCGTTTATAATGAACTTATGCTACCCACAATGCACTTCGACAATAGTGCCCAGCCCCTGCTGTTCCCATGCCGTAGAAACATCAAGTTCTGTCTAATAGGCCATTTGCACGATGACGTCATATGACTACAACTACCACAATCCTTCAGTTTTTTGTTTTGTAGTGCAAATTAGGGCCATTGTTATTTAGACCTCACTGGGATTACAAAATTTAAATAAGAAAGGAAAAACGAAATGAATTCTGGTAGTTGTAGTCAAATGACGCCATCATGTAAATGGCCTATTCGTTGACTACGTTACATTTACGCTACATTTTTCGGTAATCGAGTGAATATTGACTATTTCTGAGTTCAAAAAACTGTTAACTGCTACTGTAGGTAAAAAGGTCATTAAAGATTATCTAATTTGAGTGAAAAGATCGGATTAATAATAAGTTTATTATAAAACTGACTAATAGTTCCAAAACATACCAACAAACAGACAAGAATAACAAAAAGATCCTGTGCACTTGTGCTTGACATGGAATGTTTGGATGAACCTGAAGCGTACACTGAACTTTTCGCATAACATCTTTCATCCGTAAACGTTTCGCTCATTCGGGTATCGTCAGTAGGATGTTCAAGATTATTTTATTAGTCATGCTCTTGGCTACGAGCCAACCGCACGACTTATAATGAAATTCATTTTCAAGTGGGCGGAGTGTTAGTGACGTCATATCAGTTGATATAGCAACTTCAAGCTCATGGATGATAGGATTTATTAACAACATAAAAAAAAAGGAAAATGACGAAACGAAACATATCAAGTAAAAGGAACTTACATTATTACCGGATTTGGCGAGGGTCCATTCGATAACGATTTCGTTTTCTTTCTTTTCGAGCAACAGATAAATGGAAGTAATATAAAAGTTAAAGTTGACCTTGCATGCACGAGTGATTGCGAAAGACTGATTAAAGGTTTCAAATGACGTACAATGTAATAACGTGCGTGACGGATCACCTGGTGTGACCGGAAAAGTGACTGCACATGTAAAACAAATTATAACAATATATTGAATTAATTCTCGTACCTTAGGGGCACTTACAAGACCCTTGCTTCTTAAATCACCACTTCAGTACTCGAAGAGTTGTTCTTTTTCACACTTATTTCGTTACAGTAAAATATTACAAAATTAAGAGAAAAATAACATTTAACAAGGGATAAGTGTGTAGTGGCCAAAGGAGCGAAAGCTTTCGAGTTGGCCACTACAATGTCATTATCGATGCTGTAATCCACCGCACTGAAGAAGCCCAAATGGGCGAAACGTTTACGGATTAAAGATGTTTATATGTGAAAAGGTCGCTGTACGCTTCAGTTTATTCAAATATACCATGTCAAGCACACGTGTTTAGTATCTGTCTAATCTCGTACCCAGATCTCCCACGGTCAGGCGGATCTGGTTACGAGATTAGTATCCGTCTGGATTCTTTTCACGATAAACAGGAGATCCGAGTTCCAAACCGGGCTTAGCCTGCGAACACATTGCTCCCGGCTGCTGGGGCATATTTTCACTCATCTCTGTTCTTTGGATTTATGTTACCATTTCACGATGTAATGTGGTCAACGGATACCTATTGGATATTTATTTTTTAACAGGTTACTAAGTGATACGCAGACCAAGGCTGAATTGAAGGTTTGTTTTGTTAGTAACAAAGACCTAGCACAAGTGGAGTTTTATAGCACCTCGAAACCGTCAAGGACAACCTTATTGTGTAAATTGCACTTAGAAGTGCCCTCTCTGAGCGTTGATCGTACGGTAAGTGACTTAGCTATCTGATTTAAGTGTCGACATTTTAACAGATCAGGGCTTGTGTCACTAGGAACGTTTTCAGAACAAAGGGAACTTATAGACTCATAGTGTCAAGGCAAACAGACAATACATCTATATTTACTTTGAATCATTCCAAGTTGCGAGCCTCTAGGGAAACTACCAACTATTTTGATTTATTATTATAGATCTTTGCTTGTCAATGTTTTGAAAAAGACTTTTGGCCACGCAATAACCTGCGTTCAGTCCGATTTGTTTTAGTCGTGCAATGAATATTGGTTTTTATGTAGAAAAGACTGCCAAAATTGAACTTCTAACTTGGCAGGACAGTTGTAACATTAGAGATGGCGGACGTTTTGCCGAGCTTCGCATCGATTTGCAGAGTGAATGAGCAACTGTTCCAATCTTGTCCACTTAGGAAATAAAACTATTTCATCGTTTGAAAAATCGTTTTTAACTCGTGAATAAGTGATGTGTAATGAAAGAGGTATAGCAGTGGGACCAAATCTCACTCGATCACTCGACTGTAAACATTTCTAGTGAATTCGCTGACCAATTGTTAAGGTTTTGAGCTATGGAGGACTTCAAATAGATTTTTAAAGACTAAGCCAAGGTAAATGCACTACAGCACGGTGCGAGCAAGCTCTCGGGCGCGGGGGCATAAAGCAAGTTTTTGTTTCTACTGACGATTTAAAATCAAGAAAAACTTGTCTTAGCGAGACACAAATACGCATTGAGAACTGGGTGACGTAGTGTTTTAAATTTGTTTACTCGTCAATTCTTTGACTGCTCTGTGCAACAACAGAAAGCTTACACCGATGACAGTGAAGCCACACACTTATTAGTAAACTGAATACGCTTATTTGTAAACTGCGTTTAAAATTGAAATGGAAGATGTTGTTTTCTTGAATCTGTTATGGAGCCAGAAGGAATGGTCGTCGTTGTGAGATGCATTTTGCGATAGGAAACGTTGTTCGTCGCGTAGCTTTGACCGTTACAAGATTACACAATGCCTCTACTGTGTGTTTGTGGCGTGTTACTGCTGTTTATCAAAGGTCAACAAATGTAACGCATTACGTCTTCCAGTTATATCATTTCACACAATGCATATTTATGTCACGCTAAAGGCATCATGTTATTCTTTTTTTAATTTGGAAGGTCTATGATAACCGCTAAAATGTAAATAATTCGCTGCTGAAATGCTAGAATCAGTTATTTTCTCAGGCCATGGATTACACTTGTCTGGCCTAACATTGGCAAGGCGTTGAAAAACTTTGAGGACCAAGTTAGTCTTTTGATTCACTTCCGGCCTTCTCATAGCTTCTAATGAAACACGATGACGATGTTCTTTTTGCGATTCAAAGAAAGCATTCAAAGATTTACAAACCAACTTGCATGAACCACTCGTCCTGAATAATGTGCTCAATCAGGGGCGGATCCAGGAATTCATGAAAGGGGGGGGGGGGCGTTGTACACCTTAATAACTTTCGATGCCATCGGCGTGGATGGCGAGCGCCGCAGGCGCAAGCTTCTAGGGGGTCAGGGGCCATGACCCCCCGAAAATTTTTCCGATTTTACCCTCTAAAACGCCATTTCCAGCACTCCTGAGACTCGAAAAGCGTTTGCGAAGGCATGATATAAAATCTGGAGTTTACCTTATTTCTCAACCCGAAAACCAAAACTAATAATAATGCATGATTATAAGGGACAGCAGAAACAACAATAGTAAATCGAACAATGTAGCCTAAAACAGTCTTCTTGGATGAGCTTTTGCAAAGCCCTCGTATATCTCGTCTACTCGAATTTCTCAGAGTAATGCATAGCAATAACAGCGAGATCTGAGAAGCGCTCTTCAAACATCGTTGATCTGGAGCAGGTCTTGATCTGTTTCATGAGCGAAAAGGAAAGCTCAGCTTCAGCACTACTGATTGGTAGGGTGCATGCAATGAGGAGATGACGATGGATTTTGGAAAAAGATCCTCGTCACACCCACCAAGTGCTAGTAGAAGATTGCTTGGAAGTTCCTTCTCTGCTGACTGCCACATAGTTTGCCATCTTCGCAGCTCATTCCCAAGGGATTTGGGAAATGGAAGGTCTTTCTCCCAGTACAACATGCCTTCTGTTTCATCAGATAGCTCCAGGGTGTTATTGACTATGATTTATGGTACTAGATAAAGTAGGTGGGAGGCGTGGCGATCCTCGTCAGAATCAAAATAGGTTTTGCATTTGACTGATAATAAGGGAATCAAGAAGGGGAATAGCCACAGATTTTTTGAAATGATCGATTGGATCCTGACACGATCTTTTCACATGTTGACGTCCTACTGTGGCGAAATGTACATTATCTTTCCCTAAATTGACAATCAGTTAATTGGTGGAAGTGAAACAACTACGTATAAAACAATTTTATTCCATTATTTTTATGAGGAGTCAAACAAATAAAGGGCTTCCATGACCGTTTTAAACTTGTCATTGTCTTTTCAGGTCTCGGAGGAACCCGCTCATCAACAGCGTGGTATGTTTTCTTGATTTTTCCCGAAAGTTCAGTGTTATAGGTGGTTTTCATGTTACGTCATCGCCGCCATGCTGGTGGACATAAACAATAGTTCTCTCATTAGCTCCTTTTGTTCGTCCACCAGCATTTGTTCGTTTCACTATTGTTATCTATGTCTCTAGAGATTGATTGCAAACCACCTATTGATAACTTTTGTTAAATTAGAATCTGGCGATTTATTTTGTCATATCCAATCAAGCCAAAAAAGGCAAGCAAATAATTTAAACACACTTGTAGGCAAATTTTAATGCACGTGAAAAATTGTTGTTTTGCTAATCAACATTTAATGCACGTGCAAAATTGATGTTTAGCTAATTACTCGTGGCAGAATGCCAACGAGTGTTAAAATGAGCAGTGATTCATGGTCACAAATGGACACCTTCTAGAAACTTCGTTTTTTAAGTGTTTTTGAGATTAGACTTTAGATAAGAACCAAACCTGAATATTTATTTACTGTTGAGCATTTTAGATCGCTCTAAAAGAAAATATTTGGGAGGTTGATTAGTTAAATTATTGTGCAATGTATTATTTTGCTGGCTGAAAGAATAGACGAAGATTTCATAAGAGAGTTAAAGTGTCGTAGATTCTGTAGGGTGAAGGATGGAAGCGATCGTAGTTTCAAGTGTCGGCTACTGAATTTAGTCTTACTTTTCAGATATAATTTTATTTTCTCCGTAAAAGCACTTAAAGCACTAATTAATGCACTGGGTTTAATAAAGACGCCACGAGTTCAACTTGTGTACAGCTTCTTCTTATTCGATATCACAGCATTCCAGATTGCAAATAAGCATCAAAACGAGTGCAAATATGACACGCTATTTCACTCTTCTGACCGCGCGCTAGGAAAAACAGTTTCAAAAACTTAGGTTTAGGAGAAGATTACTGCCGTATAATAAACATTTTACCACAATTGCCGCTAAACTCGCAATCTGATTGGTCGACGTGAGTGGTAAATGAGAGTCCAGACAACGGTGCTGACGCTAACATCACGCGCGCTTGAAAACAACGAATCAGATTGCGAGAAAGTTATGGACAACGCTTGCTCTTTCTTTGCTGTCACGTTTTGTAACAAGACTTCGATTTCACCTTGTATTTTTTTCTAAATATTGTTGTAAAAAACAAATTTACACCGGTTTTCCGTGGTGTGGACTCTTATTTACCACGATTTACGTCATCACATGGTCAAAATTTGTTGCTGACTCACTCGGCTGCGCCTCGTGAGTCCACAACATTTTGACCATGTGATGACGCAAATCATGGTAAATAAGAGTCCACACCACGGAAAACCGGTGTAAATTTGTTAAATTTATTCAGCGAAAAGTATTTTGTATTGTATTCCGAAAATAGCATTCAAGGCGTAATTTCTGATCTCAGGCATGGTTTAAACGCCGTACTTTCCATGAGCCGTACCGAAAATTTTTTAAAAGTTCATGGAAAGTACGGCGTCTGAATCAGTCGAGTTCGGCTGAAACATTAGGTTCGCCTTCAGGCGTACTATACGGCTGACTCAGCCGTATAATAGAGACCTTAAGATCGAGGTTTTTCGGCATTTCCCGCGAACCGCGAACGTCAAGAAGTCACGTGACCAGTGCCTTGCCGTCAGGTTTGCGGTTTGAGGTTCACGTTTGTACGGCTAGACCACGCTCTAGAAGTAAGTGATTTACCGCAAGGTTTTTTTGCACCCTAAAACATCATAATCCCACGTTTGAGAGGAAATACTACTTTTTAGAACTCTTTCGCTTATCAATTATCGAATTCTCTTTCATAGAAACGTAATTTTGAAGACGATTTTTCAGCTAAAATAGAAGTGAACGAATGAATGAAAACAAACATGGCAGCCGGCTATTTGTTTTGGAACTGATTTGCCAGTCGGATTACTTTGTGGTTAAACTACGATAAATAAAGTAAAACAAAAGCCAGTTTCTGATGATATGTGAATGCATGAATGTATATGCATGAATGTATACTTTGTTTCCTAGATGGCTCCGGTAATAGGCATAGTTAAAACGTAACCCTCAATCTTAAGCCCAGATTATGTTCATACGGTGAACTCCGAACTGTAAACTGCTGGCCGACGTTTGTGGTTTGCGGTTTAAGGGGAAACCCTCAATCTTAAGGTCTCTAATATGGCTCTGGTTCGCCTTTGTTTCAAACGCCGTGCTAACCATGAGCCGAATCGAATGGACACCGTTATGTTAATGATTATCTAATATATTGTAATTGCAACACAGGAAACCCAAGCGTAATGTTTGCATATTAATGATATTTGAAAATATAAGACATTGTATGAAATTTCGAATTCGACGTTTTAAGCAATATATAAAATCAAAATTGCTGAATAAATCTTTGAAACATTTATTGGTGTTGTATTCTATCTTTATTCATTGTTTCTACGCTATTTGAACGATGTTTAGTCCATTTATCTTACCTTGTATAATATAATGGAAAGGAAGGAGAGTTCATTAATATGCAAACATTACGCTTGGGTTTCCTGTGGTACGACTGTTGTTTCATACGCCGTACCGTACATGAGCCAAGCGCTAGAATATTGGCATCCACAAAAACATTTTAATTAAATTAGAGTGTATTTCAGTGGCGCAACATGGCGGCTTATCGCAGAATGCTTGAGAACTCCGAGGAAGATGCGTGTATGACCTGCTTTGACCTATCGAAATTTGTGTGCATCGGCTGTATTCGGTCCAATCCAAGTCAAACTATCCCCGATTTCTTATCCGTCGGCGACAGGAGCGGTTGTATCCAGGGGTTGCTTCCTCGTTAGACAGTAGCAGCAAAGTTAATAGAAAACAGGCATTAACTAGCTGTCACCCCCGTGATATGATAAACCGTAGAGCGCTATGGGGCATGCTCTCCTCCGTCTCGCATTTCTAAACATTGAAAGGAAAGCCCTATTTAACTTTGGCACGTCAGCCGTGTTGGGCCGACGGAAATTTCGCTCAATACTCGCGCAGGTAACCGCTGGTGCAATTTTATTCAATTTTATTCAATTTTTCTTCTTCATTTACATAAGTTCGGCTGATTGAGCGGCGTCTGAATCAACAGCCGCTCTGAAATCAATTGGGTCGGCCCGAGTTCTAGTTAAGTACGGCTCATGGAAAGTACGGCGTTTGAACTATGTTTGAACCATGCCATACTTATTTCATCACCGATTCTTCTGAACCTGTTTTATTAAAAGTTTCTTGTTTATCGTCGTCATGGTAATATCGATTTTACCAGAAAATAAATCTTGCCAAACTTCAACTCAAAACCAGTTGGTGAAAATTTCACGTTGATCTGACTTGAACATACCAAAATATTGACCCCTTAGACGAGACATTTGCTCCGGGCGTGCGCGCTATTGTTTTGTTTTGGATTTCTATTGTTTGTCTTTTTTTTAGTATTAAGAACGGTGTGCATAGCTAATGAATGTATGGGATTATACGGAAATATTTCCGATATTAATACTATCTTACTTGTTTATTTAACCTTAAAGCGCGGGGTTTCCTTAATTGATAGCCGTAATTTTCTGATTTCCCTCGTTCTCACCGCAAGACCATGCACTGACAGACGAGCAAGCGAACGTAAACACGATGTTGACCAAAGGAAGCCATAATACACTCAGTCGAAGCATCGTGCGGCTGAAAAGTGCAAAATGACGGAGGCTTTTTCGCTCGAACCAAAGCAGATTTCCCACCAGAATATTTACTAGACTCCAGTCTTTCCAAAACCGAGTGTCGATGTTAACATTGCCCCTACCTATTAAAAAGAGTTAGAACGCTTAAAGCGATGACCGCGCGGTCGAACTCACTACAAGCCTTTATACGAAATTACTCACTTCAGGGTCAAAATGACGGGACTTTTTTTAAGTTATTAAAATATTTTAACGTTTCCAGATAGAATAAGAACCAAATTGCTGGAATCCTAGTGTGGATTTCAGAAAAGTAATTCACAAATTGCCAGGCCATGCATTGACAGAAGAGCATGCGAATAGATACAGACTAATAGAAGTCAAAACTGGCTAAGTCGAAGCATAGTGCACTGAGAAAATGCCAAAATGCCAAAATTTTTCGCTCAAACTAAAATATATTTCCCACCAAAATGTTCACAAGATCCCAGTCTCTTCAAAACCGAGCGTGGATGTTGACATTGCGCCTGTTAAAATGAGTTAGAACAGGATAGAACGCTTAAAACGATGACCGCGCGGTCGGACTCCATACAAGCCTTTATACGAAGTTGCTCACTTCAAGGTCAAAATGACGGGACTTTTTTTTTAAGTTATTGAAATATTTTAACGTTTCCAGATAAAATAAGAACCAAATTACTGGAATCCGAGCGTGGATTTCAGAAAAGTAACTCACAAATGGGCGAAATTTTGATTTTCCCTTTAAAAAATGGCGTTTTCGCAGTGATTTTAAAGGTCAAATTGGGGGTCTGGGGACGAGTTAAAAAAATTAGAGGCAATTGTCACCCAATTTTTTGCCATGAGGACGCTTAAAAGCCGATTGAAAAATGTAGGTGTAATCTCCAGAAAACTGTATCGAAACACTTTAATAATGGCTGAAAACGGCAACAGCAGCGAGCAAACTCGAGCCGGCATAAGCCACAAGTATGATTGTTGGATTCAAACAGAAAATAAATCGTCGATTTTTTGTCAGATCTCTGCCAATTATCATTTCACTTGCCGTATGACAGAGAACGGTCAGTTTCCCTACCGTTAAAAAGTATAAGGGATATTTTATGCGCCAGTTATGGTTAACCGTCCTACTAGGACCTCTACTAGATCTGTACCGTAAACAACCAAGTCGCCATGACATGTCCACGATCGATTGTCTCGTCAAACCTCTGCCAGGCTTCATTTCAGTTGCCATACAACCAACAGCAAGAAGTCATGAAACTAGGCCCGACTCGAGCTTGAAAACAAGGCCATGAAGGGTACCAGTTTTCCGGCCGAGAGGTGCCTACACCAGATTAGGATTGCGTTCTCCTATCCGTCGAGAGAAATATTGTAGGCGCTTGTGGAAAATTGTGAATAATTTATCTTTTTTATTCCATATTTAGGTGTACAAGAACCTCCAAGAAAAAAAACAAAGTTTGCCGAGAGCCATCTCGTTTATACGAAACAAGGTAAGGTTTAACTAAACTTAAGCGGCTACTACTTACCTTGCAACAAAGACAAAGAAACTCTAGCCCTATTATTTTACGAGCTGGCAAAAAAAAAATGACAGCATACAGTAACTAAACATTCTAAATACGTAAGAGCTGAACTCTGAAGGTCTAGTACACAACACCACGAAACCCACAGGAGTCATTTCAGGCTGTCAACACTGTTAATTAAGTAAGTGCGCGCCAACAAAACCGCCAGCTACGTAAACTTGTTTGTGAATGGTTAATAAGGGCCTGATTACATGAGTTGGGCTGGCCCGGCTAGCCGGGCTGACTCGGTTTTGCCGAGATGTCAGCACGTTGTTAAACGTAACAAAATCAACTTTATAATTACATGAGTGTTACGTCTAAAAGAAAATCGACCAAAATGGTGATAAAGTCGTTAGTTATACAATTTTACGCTTTGCCGCCATTTACAAGAATACAGTGTGTTTTTCTTGGTTTTGTCAATAGTCCCTAATAGTGCCAATGTCTTTGAATCGAGTTGCTGAAATGGCTTGTTGAAATGCTTGGTTTGTCATTCAATCTACGGCAAACGCAATTTGACTTGTGAACCAACGCAATTATAGAGTGAATTCCACCAAATTTAAACTTTCTACATTTGCATAAAATAATAAACTTTAGTCAGCTAAATCAGCTAAATCATGACTTCTCTTGCATACTATTGCATACTCGAACCGTACTTCAGTTTTTATCAGCATCAGCACATCATGGCATGTAGCTAAATCTAATAATGGCAATGATTCATTATTCCAAACTAGAACAACACCCAATGACCATGCTTTACCATGGCAAATGAAATCTTTGGAGAAGAAATATACGCTCAGAGCTGGAAAGACTTGTACTAACTAAGAATACAATGAAAACTACAAAATCACTATGTCCTGGACACTTAGAAATTAACAATTATTGCATCGAGTCACGACTTTACAAAAACTATTTCTAGCGTATTCAAAACATCTTAGCATAACTTAAAGGGGCTTTATCACGCAGATTTTGCTGTGTTGGTCAAAATACACTAAATATATGACAAAGTACCTTTGCTAAAACATAAAATTGCTTTTAGAACACCAAGAAGATAATATCAAGTGATTTCTTCAAGGAAGAACAATCCATAATAAGTTTTTCTGCGATTTTTCCACGACTCTTGTGAGGAACTTGAAAAAAATGGCCAATTTATTCAAGTTGCAATCCATTTCCATCCTGGCCATCCGCAACCAAAGATAACGAATACTAGTTTCTATGCACTGGTAGAGTATTTGTTAACAAAACTGGACCATTATTTTAAGGTTTCCATTGAAACAAATATGTTTTTTGGCTTTTCAAAGTGATACTAAAAATAGGTGACAGTGTCCCTTCAACAACTGTGAATTTGAAACGCAAACTTTTGAGCCGGTTTGTATGTCGTCTTCATCTTTAAATTTAAGGGTGTTTGATTGCAGTAAATCAATGTCAATGAAACTTTAAGATAGAATTTTTCACATCGGTAAGCATGCGTGGAGAACTTTTTTTTTTTTTTTTTTAAATCCATCGAAATGTTCTTCACATTTTTGCAAAAGCGATTGAAATAAAAAAAATTACCAAAAAATGCACATGGAGCGATGTTTCCAAAAAAAAAAGGTATTTCTCAAGATCGCAAAAAGAAAACGTTAACCAAAAAAAGTTTATGGCGTGCATAACATCAAGCTAGATTTTAACACTATCTTGAAAAACCCAGTGTTAATCTCTCGGTCCATTTATAACCACCATTCAAATGAGTAAGGTTCGAAATGTTCTTGCAATATATTTGAAATCAAGCCATGCAGAACTTTTTTATTCTACCAAAATTGATCTGCCACATACCATATTTTAAGATATTGATGTCGGATTTTCAATGCGTAATCTTAATCTCGCAAACATTTTGAAGATCCTTGTTTATCGTCGTCATAGTAATATAGATAATACCAGACCTCAATCCAAAATCAGTTGGTGGTGAAACTTTCAGGTCGATCCGACTTGGAGGAGACGGCTTAAAAGCCGATTGAAAAATGTTGGTATGGTCTCTAAAAATAATAAAAAAAACACTTTATATAATGGTACATACGAAACCACTTTACGGACATCGGCTGAAAGCCCATACATTTTCTCTAAAATTTGCCCGCTTAATACGAACACCCAGTTAGAGGAAACCTCCATTGTTGTAACAAATTGACGTTAAATTGTTGGAAATAAAGTCTAAATTTAAATATTTAAAAGAACAGGTGCAAATATAATTTTAGTGTACAAATAAAATGGATATAAATATCGCCTATTTTCGCTTTTAAATTTCCTGCGCTCCGCCATTTTGAATTATTATGACGTGTTACGGTTGTCGCTATTGTTAAGAATCGAAGTTCTTTTGCTTGCAACAATAAGACAACCGTAACATGTCATAAATATTCAAAATGGCGGCGCGCGGGAAATTTAAAAGCGAAAATAGGCGATATTCATATTCATTTTTTTGTACACCAAAATTATATTTGCACCTATTTTTTAAAAATTTTTAATTTAGACTTTATTTCCAACAATTTAACGTCAATTTGTTACAACAATGGAGGTTCCCTTCCAAGCGATAGTTTTTCCCGTCCAGAGTAAAACAATCTCATACGGAATTGTTTTTATCCTCCCAAAGATATAGGTTAGAGTATTTCAATTGTTGAAATTCATTGCCGAAGTTCATTCTTCGTTATAAAAATTGTTCAACAACAACAAGTCTTTTTTTTAAAAATAGTAACATTTTAGCTGCCCGCGTTTAGCAAAGGCAATTCTAGGCGGGCAGATTAAAGAAAAAGTACACGGAGAAAATTATAATTTTTTTACAATTAAAAAGTTTAGAATTGAGAGAAAATAGATGAATAGTTAAATAAATAATTGATGTTGAATTTAACTACAAATCAATTTTTTTTATTATCAAAGACGTTTCAATATAGTCATTTTCGTTTTGTAAAAATATCAAGTAGCAAATTGTGTAGTGTTTTTTAAAAATTTTTCCTAGGGAGATCTCTAATATAGTGAGGTATCTCATTCCAAA
The DNA here is from genome assembly GCA_022457155.1 of Cladopsammia gracilis. Classification (NCBI taxonomy): domain Eukaryota; kingdom Metazoa; phylum Cnidaria; class Anthozoa; order Scleractinia; family Dendrophylliidae; genus Cladopsammia; species Cladopsammia gracilis. The sequence goes on from JAJGOT010000580.1 coordinate 318,966, forward strand.
GTTTAACGCCAAATCGAGAGAGTGAATATTTGAGTTTATCCATCCTAGAGCTTTTTACATAAAATTTACCAGAGGTCGATGACGGCGTATCGTATGAATGAACTTTGGAAGTTTTTTTGAAATAGGTTTAAGATATTTTGTGGTGAAATATTGTTATTTATGTCATGCATTATACTAGCTATAGACTTGTAATACATGAACGATACAGGTAAGATGTGAGCGTCAATAAATAGCGGGATCCCATGCTCACGAGTATCCACAAAATATATCATGCGTAGAACTTTCTTTTGGAGAATTAAAATTTTATTTAGATGAGTCTTGCATGCCTGACCCCAGACAGTAAGACCATAGTTTATAAAAGGTTGAATTAATGTTCGATAAATATGAAGTAAAACAAAACAAGGTAAGGAATGTCGTAACCTGGAGATAAGTCCTACAGTTTTACTGATTTTTGTCCGTGATAGCGTCAATGTGGTATTTTCAGGAAAGATTATTGTCAACCAATACACCAAGATATTTAATATAGTTTTTAGATTCAAGAGCAACATTTTTTCTCTTCTTGTTATCAAAAATACACAGCCGGTTTCGGCTGGTAAGTAATTCTTTTTTGGTAAGGATGAAAAATAACGAAATTAGTTTTCGAATTCGTGTTTGAATTTTTCTTTTTAAATGAGGCGCCAGGGATGTCTCTTTACAGCAAATAGACTGTTACATGTAATGATTTTTTTGCGCAGTTACTAAGTAAAAAATGTTAACCTGTTCTTTTTTAAAGGCAACATCAAAGATGGCGTCGTCGCTGATGATGACTTAGAAGGTTTGTCATTGAACCTTGCAACTTCTTGGGAAGCTGTTGCTCGGCGCCTGAAACGTTTCAGCAAAGGAGAGATAACTGCATTTCATAAGGAGAATGAAGAATACACAAGAAAAGCTCTAAGAATGTTGCAAAGGTGGAAAGAAAAGTGTGGCTTGGAAGCAACTTATCGAGTCTTACACGACGCCTTGTGTCATGAATATGTAGATCGTAAGGACTTAGCCGATGAGTTTTGCACTCTTAACTATTAGCCATACCATAGAGTCCCAAGCTTGTGAAAATGGTTCTAGGTTTGCTATTTCTACGTTCTTATTAAATCATACATATCTTTATCCAAGTTGCCAAAGCCAATCCCTTTTCAATTTAACATACACATAGATCTGAAGGAGTTCGCACTGCGAATAACGATTATGTCCCCGGATAATCTGTAATTACTAATGAACAAGAAGCGGACAAACTTAAACCCAAACTTTCTTTAAAAAAACACGGCATTTGTAAATGAACAGACAAAAGCACTAAAGCTTGCAAACTCTTCTTTACACAAGCAGTATTATTATATGCGCAATTAAAATTTCCATCTCACCTTTTGCAGTTCTTGCTATATCAAAACCCTAACCAAAAAAAAAAACGTTAACCTTTAGAAGTAATAGCGTTGTTTACACAACCCCAAATCACACTACAACAACTTGGATCCGATCGATCGCATTATGCCCTCACTTTTTAATGTTTAACCTGAATTTCAAAATTCTAGCAATACTATCACATATATTTAGAAACACACGCTTTTGTTTGACTATTGTTCATAATTTCCTAAAAACAAACAAAATGTACCCATTGAGTACCATTCTTGAAATTTGCTAGCTAGTGCAAACTCTGGCAGACCGCCGGACCCGTATTTTCTGAATTGTGAAATTGTCAAAAAGATGAAATTGTCTCCATTAGGCTGTCACATATACTCCTTGACTGGTTGCGTTTTTTGTTTCAGTCAAATGGACATCGATTTCACAGAGAAAATATTTTGTATTATATTTCAATTATTTATTATGTAAAAATGTATTGTATTATATATATAAAAGATCTATTATTTTCCAAAAAGTCTGCTTTTACTTTGCTGACTTCGCTTTATAACACAACGACTTCCCATCACCCGTGAAATAGAAATTAAGGTGGCTCGACTGGATTTTTTGGAGGCGATACCCCCCAAGTTTGAGCATCAACTACGACGTCATAAACATCATTAACAATGCTATGGAAAAACGGTCACCATAGCTGTATTAGATAAAGATGAAAATTTGTTAAGACCAGTGTTAAATTAACATCGGAGTTGCCATAGCAACGTAATGACGCCATGGCGTTTTTTCTTGCCGTCGTATTTCTCGGCACCATACCAGGAGGTTTTTTCGGTAATCGCGGCTTAAGGGAGTTTGTACCTCCCATAGCCGCCTCGATAATGGCAAAGATTGAACAAATTCTATAAGAGCGCCGGTTTTAGAAATTTTTGGGATGACGTTTTGTGCACGTGCACGTGCATATGGAACTTGAAAACAATACCCGTGAAAAATGAGGACGCTCACTTGTAAACACAAAATCCGCGGAAAAAATTTGGTACATTGGAGACCCCATTTTATTGCCTTACATGTTTTCAATATCCTTGAAACTTGCAGGCCATATAAATTGATGATTAATCTCGAAATTGCCAAATTTAAAAAAAAAAATATCAAGCGGTTTCCAAATTATCATCACATTTGTAGGCGTAGACCAAATTACATACAAAAATGGCAACAAGAGCAGCTGAACGCACACCAATCAAATCTTTCTTTCTCGCAATCGGCCAAAGCAAACCCCTCACTTTTTCACACACGATCTCAGATGGAATCAAACTACTTTGAGATGAAACTGCATTCCCAAAGCGCATCGTTTTCTTTAGATATTAGCCAATTATGTCGATAGTATGTTTTTCACTGTATTTATTATCCCCAAAACGTCATCCCCGAAAATTTCTAAAACGCTTTTATAGAATTTGTTCAATCTTTGCTATAATCGAGGCGGCTATGGGAGGTACAAGCTCCCTTATGCGATTACCGAAAAAAGCCTCCTGGCATGTTGCCGAGAAATACGACGGCAAGTAAAAAACGTCATGGCGTCATTACGTTGCTATGGCAACTCCGATGATGTTAATTTAACACTGGTCTTAACAAATTTTCAATTTTATCTAATACAGCTGTGGTGACCGTTTTTCCATAGCATTGTTAATGACGTCGTAGTTGATGCTCAAACTTGGGAGGTATCGCCTCCAAAAAATCCAGTCGAGCCACCTCAAACAAGTTAATAGTATTACATGTAAATACTAATTTCATAGTATTGTTTTCTTCTGTTTCAACTGTTTAACAGTAATTTTTTTAGGTTATGTTTCACGTATTTTATAGACTGATTACTCAATTATTGTATGTTACAGTTTTAAGTTATTCTTTCGGATAACTTCAAGTTAGAATGTTTTTCATTTTAACTGCAGTTTGCATGATTTATTTTCCCTTCCAGCCCCTTGCAAATCCTTGCAAACCCTTGGGACCCTTCCATATTAATCTATATTATATTAATATTAAGTAACGATCCGCATAAGAAGGAAAGTGCTAACGGCATTGCACGATGGAATGTCAAACTGTTTTCATTGTTACAACTAGAGATCTCATTGGCCTAGACTCAAAGACCGCTAAAAAGTTAAGGTTCAAGGTGCATTTTGTCTGATTTTTTAAAGGTTTCAAGCATGGATCATAAAACGACTGGATTGGAAACTAGCTGACGCGTGAGCTATTTCCGGCTCACTGATTGGCTGATACTTTAGTTCAAGATGGCCGCAACAGAGTGGAAATTTGTGACGTGAAGAGATGGCGAAGGTATAGCGTAAGTATGGCAAAATTGTAAGGATTTGTGTCCAACTTTTGTTCATTTTGCTTGTTTGAGCGCTGTTTTTTATTTGCAAGTTATAATGCTTTCTTTATCTTTTGTTTTACGGCGATTTCAACTCGGCCAAGCCACACGTGAATCTTCAAGGTAAGCACTTGATGTTGTTGTTTACTTTTATTTTCCCTTGTTTCTGAGAAAATCGCGTCACAGAATAAGGTCTTTTCGGCTAAAAAATGGAGGAAATGTTGTATAGATTGGGACGCAACTATCTGTATGTTTTTCAGGTAACTGCTGATCAAGTTTTGGATCACTTGATAGAATTCGCGTGAAATTGGGGCTTGAGCTTAATTAAACGAACATTTGTTGCAAATTAAGACAGCACGATAAACTGTTTTCGTGACTAATTTGCGTTGTGGCGTAGATGCACGCTATGCGTGCACAGGTCAGGCGGTTCTCAGTAAGCGAGGCTAATTTAAAGAATTTGTACTTAATATATTAGTAAAAAAATAATATGGAGCTTGTTTACATGATGTATTTTGGCAGTTGTTGTTTGGAAGTAATCAAAACATTGCCATTTGTCAGTTTTATGTTAATTTAATGTTATTAATGTTTCTTCCTTAGAAATGGGTAAGAGCAAGCTGGGCAGAGTTAGGAAGTATTCCAACCGAAGATATCGTCAACCTTCTGAATCTGCTACTCATGATACTGTTACTGCTACTGCTACACCAAATACTGATCCACCTTGTCGTCTCCCAAATGAATTTCTGTTTTCTCTTCGCAATGTTGCTCCAGCAGTCCTACATCAGCCCTCTGTTTGCAACTATTCACGTGTTTTTAATATTTTGTCAAATGATGGTGTGTTTATAAACCAATGGAACCTGATCAAACATTCAGAACTTTATCTCATGCTTTGCACTTTTTCTACAAGTGGCATCACACCTGTTCCAGAGAAGACTGTCATTGTCAATACCGATTTTTCTTGGAAAGTGATTGCTTGTAATTTAAGTGCAAATGACTCTGTGTTGAACACTCCAAAACATCTAGTCACTATTGATAGTTTTCTTCTTCTGTTAGATTTTGTTGATAAATGTAATGTTTGCCCTGGAATCCAAAATGATGATTTGGTTGAGCTGTCAATGACTGGGGGGACGGAATGGAGAATTCAAGGACTTGCATGGCAATACAAAGGCCAGTCTTCTAAGTGAAACAATAAGAACTGTTAACTGTAGTGGCTTGACACCTTCCAATATTTGTGAACCCTGTAAGTCATATAAGAAAGTCCTGTTGACCATGTATTCAAATCAAAAGTCGCAAAAGTGTTTCAAAACAGAGAGTGCATGTAAAACAAGTCCTACTAGTCACTGTGCATGGAAAAATCTAAGTGAAAAGGAAAAGGAAGAAAGGATAAAGAACTGTAGACAGAGAAGGCAAAGTACATCAAGGAAAATTAGCCGCCTGGAAGAAAAATTTAATGAGGTTGGTATATGATGTTAAACATGCATGTGTTTATTTGACCCATTTACCAGTAGTTAACTTTCACCCAGATTTTAATCCTTGGGAGGGATCATCTGGTACACTGTACAATTTGCTTGCCTCAAAAATTACTGTGCTAGAAATCTGACACATGGCTAAACTAGTTCTAATCAGTAGTTTGACTACCAGCCACTGCTTAGAAAAATGAGCCCCATGCTCAGATTGCCCCCAAGGGAGCAGTGGAATAGAATATAATAATTATATAATTTATTTTGTGTATTGATCTTTAAAGGATTGTGCAGTTCCAGAAAATATCCATACTCCCCCCACGGAAGGTTTTTTGTTTAGCACCCCCTGTCCCCCCAGGAAATTCCAGTTTAGTTTAAACTTTGCTTCTAAAATGTTGGCTTTTAAGACCCCCCCTCCCCCTAGGAATTTCCAATGACCTTCCATGGGGTGGGTATGGATTTTTTCTGGAACTACACATTGAATTGTACAGCTGTATCTTTCACATAAAACTTTCCTGTTATTTTATCCTCAATGTTTTAGAGAGAAAAAAACCTTTTTTTGTTTTGGTTAAAACTGTAAGCTCATTTAAACATGAAGAACACGATTTGCAAAGCAACCTTGCCAAGTTATATCATAATGAGAATGGTTATTATAAAAAAATCTTTTTATCATTTTTCAGGATTTAATCACCCTAAGTGACGAAGACAATTCTGTTGTTGAACAACTTTTCAAAGATGTGGAGTCAAGGCACAATCATGACAAACCCGAAGACTTCAAGTCCCTTTTTATCCAGCAGCAGAAGAAGGCTTTGATGTGTTCAGACAAGAGAGCAAGAAGATGGCATCCCCTCATTATTAGATGGTGCTTTCAACTTCACTCCACATCTCCAAAGGCTTACCAACTACTCAAAGATAGTGAAGTGTTAATTTTACCAGATAAGAGAACTTTAAGGGACTACAGTAATTGTTTTAAGGTTGATTCAGGGTTTGATTCAGAATTTTTAGATTCAATCAAAAGGGATTTTAATGAGAGATCTAACCCAAAGGACTATGATGTGTGGGTGGGGGTGATTCACGATGAAGTGTCATTGCGAAAAGACCTTGTTTTTGATGACAATGGGAAATTAATCGGGTTTGTTAATTTGGGCTCTGTACAAAATTCTATTGACGATCTGGAGCAGTGTTTGTCCCTCTTCTGGTAATTCCTCTATTATTCCAGAGCAAGCAACCCACATGTTTGTTTTTATGGCTGTCAGTTTATTTTCCGATTGGAAAATGCCCATTGCTTTTTTTCCCACAACTACCATCAAATCTTTTGCTCTCTTCAATTTGTTCTGGAAGTGTGTGGAAAATTTAGAGGAAAGGGGATTTAAGGTTCTAACTAGTACTTGTGATGGGGCTTCTCCTCATCGCAAATTTTATAAATTCCATTGTCCACCTGGTGCCCCTAAAGGTACACTGATTTACAAGACAAACAATCCTTTTGCTGATGATGTTCGCCCATTGTACTTTATATGTGACCCAGTTCATCTTTTAAAAACAACACGAAACAACTGGGAAAATAGTTGCTGGAGGAATAAAACCAAAAAGTTAAAAAATAATGGCATGTGGATCACATGGCTGCAGCTAATTGATGCATTTGAAAATGATGTTAATGCATCAAATGCATCTGGCTTGAGGTTACTTCATAAGTTAACTGCTGACCATCTCTTTCTCAACCCTTACCTAAGGATGAGAGTCTACTTGGCTGCGCAAGTGTTCAGCAACAGAGTTGCATTTGCTCTGCAAGAACAAGGTAAGCCAGGCACTGCAGAGACAAAAAAATTTGTGAAAAACATGAATGATTTTTTTGATTGTTTGAATGCAAATAACATTTGCACACAATTTGAATTTAAGAGTGTGTACCGGACACCTTTAGACAGAAGGCTCCACTGGCTGGAAAATGATTTCTTAAAATATTTTCGGGACTGGAGAGACTGGGCTATGAGTCAAGAAGATGTTCCACTTGCAGAACGTAAACAGTATTTTGTAAGTGATCAAACATGGGAGGGATTGCAAATTTGTGTTAAGTCTTTTGTAGAGGTTGTCAAGTTTTCTCTTACTATTCCAGGGGTATGTTATGTCGTGGCCACAAAATTTAATCAGGATCCTCTTGAGAAATTTTTTGGTAAGTTGCGACAGAAAAGGGGTGCATATGGGGCATTCACTTGTAAAGAGTTTAGCCAGAATTATAGTTGTGCTGCTTTTAGTCAGTCACATGCGATTAAAACTGTTCGACGTATTAAAAGAAGTGGAGGTGCACTGGAAAGTCTAGATGTTGATTTGCAGTTACCTAAACAAAGAAAGTAGGTACAGGTTGGAAAATTGAGGGGGCAAATCCTAACTGCAAGGCTGTTGTTGTAAAAACCTTTTAACAATATTTTTGGCATTAAAACTTGAGAATTATGAAAACAAATTTAAAACAAGGAAAATGCACAAAAGCTAGACAGGAAACTCAATAATTTTACTATACATATTTGCCATATCTTCATGTCACAAACCCATGTGATCTCACAATTCCCATACAGTGATTTTATTGTCCATGGTTTGGATGCAAAGAGTATATTAATTTTCTAATAACAACAGTTGGTCATCATGAGAGTAGGGTTTACCCCCTTTAAGCATTGAATGCTCAGATCAGGATTTTACATGATCAAAATGTCATTCATGTTGATAAAAACGTTAAAGATCAAATTATTGTGTTCTTTTTTCAATTGTTTAAAGTTAGTTTGGGATGTTGACCTCTGTTTAGTAACATATCGTATAGAATAAATTGTAAAATAGTGATGCCATGGGCCTGTGTTAAGCCACAGCCACAAGTTACTGGTATGTGTTATTATCTGTAAGATGAGATGTAAATAACATATTCTATTGAGTGCATTGTGTTAAAATATCACTCAGTTTTCATAAATAGAATGATAAAAAGCATTCACCTGTTTGTTTTCTTGCTGTTGGAAAGAGTAATTCTTTAAAAGTACATTTTAGTGTCTAAAAGACTCTAACTTCAGGGCATTAAGTCCTGGAAATGATACTAAGACTACAACAAATTGCCATTCATTTTCTTTAGGGATGGTGGAAATCGTACAATTTTAGCACCAAAAAATGTTTCTTTGTGGGAAGGAGGGTGGCAGCTGGAAAAATGTGGCCTGTAATAAAAAGAATTGCTATCCTTAATTAGCAATGTTAAACTCCAGTTCTGTAAAACGCCTTTAAACTTCTCTTTTTTCCACCTTACTCCTGTACAGTTTTTCTTTGCATAATAAAAACAGGAATCATACAATGATCTCATCTCTGAAGGGTTGAATTTTTTCTTTTTTTGGGGGGGGGGGGGGGGGGGAGGGGGGTGGCAAGGAACAGAAAACATCATTTTGTTGTTGTTCAGGCATCAAATTAATGTTTGGGCCATAAATCTTTCAGCCTTTTCTCATGGCGGGGGGGGGGGGGGGGGGAGGGGGGGGGAAGGAGGGCAGAGGGTGGAAAGGGATGGGTCTAACTAGTCTAACACTGTCAATTCTTTGTGCCTTTTCTACGTATATATTGCCAGGTCACATGGCCAGATGAAAGCCATGACCATCTTTCGTTGTTTTCAACATTGGCCATTTACATTGCAACTAGAGTGATAATTTAAAAGGCTCCAGGTAGCTCCAAAGATGATCAAGGATGTCAACATATCTTATTTCCCAGTAAATGTAAATTTTTTTAACTGATTTAGCTAATAGTAACCTGTTTCCAAATGTTAGGCCAGAGTGGTTCTTAGATAAAGGGGGATATAAAAGATAAATTTTAACCTAACAACAATTACAGGAAATAAAATCACCCTCTCAGTCATGAACTAGGCAAGATAACTTGACAACTAGAAATATGGGGTGCTGCAGTGGTGGTGTTCATTACATACAATTATATGCATATGCATCAACTTAATAGGAATTAAGGTGAGGAAAAGGAAACCTGGGAAACTGTCGGAGGATCAGGAAAATCTGGGCAATTCTCTGGGACCTTGGATTTGAAGAGTACTTTGCCCATGACAGTATTAACCAGCCATTTTAAATTTCCTGAAAGAAATATCTTCTACTAGTAAATCTGACATTGTGAAATCAAGGGGAAATATGCTTCACAATTTTTGCTTAATTATGCTGACTTTTCTGCAGCCGAACTGGTACTAAGTAAAGTGCCAGTGACAATTATTACATTTGACAGTCTTCAAACAGGTCTCAACTAGAATATCGATAAAAATGTACCTTGGATCAAAGTGGACTGAACTGGTGACAATTTGTTGTACTGCAGTAGTGCCGGGGTTGGGGGAGGGGACTCCTAAAAACATTGGGTGGGGGTTTGTGGCCAGCTTCCCAAACCGTTACCATATTTATTATAAAAATCTGCAAATTTCACTACCCTATTTATAATCTGATGAAGAATTTGATACCCTATTTAAGACCTGACCCTTAAATGGTGACAAAATGGCTGAAATCTATACCCTATTTATGACCAAAGCGGCTGAAAAACCATACCCTTTGGGGCCCCACATACCTATATAGCCCATATAAGGGAGTACCCCCCTCAGAAGTTAAGTGCCTTGCACATTTGTGGCCAAGACAGTTGTTGGCATCCAGTTTGTTCAGACCTGGGGGGGGGGGGGGGACTCCCATATGAAACAGACGGGGATGCTCGTCGTATCTCTTAGGGATGCAAATTTCAGATGTTCAGTCTCGCTTTGGGTGTTTCGGGCTAACCCCAATGTCAAGGTCTCATTTAGGGTTGCACATGAAGAAATAAAGATAAATAAATTATAGTTGACTCCTGCTAACTCAAAGTAATTTACATTTTCCTTGAGGCCATTTGCTATATAATTTTACCCTTGATAACCCAAACTTCTGATAACTCTACCTTTTTCTATTCCCCTGAGGTTTGAGTTATCGGGAGTTAACTGTACATCTTTATATTTTTTTGGTATCTTCCAGGGGTCACAAAAGGCTTGACCCACGCCCAGATTGGTCTCCTTTAGGGGTCTAATTCAAGATTTCCAATGAGCATCCCAGCTGTTTCATATGGGAGTCCCCACCCCCCGGATGTTCAGATACTGTTGTATATATTAAAATAGCATAATCTTAAATTCTAGGGCTTCAGAGCGTTTCTGATGCTGTCCTTGCCATGCAAATCAACAGAAGGAGCTGCAGTGTTTAAATGAGCCATTTGTTCTTTGAGTTTCCTTTCTTCTTTGTACACCTTTAGATATGCCCACTTTCTAACACGAAAGTACAACTGAACGAAAAGCTTCAGGAGTAAATTATTGTCTTCAGCAGGAAGAGATGATGAGTAAGGCCAGGTTGTTTTCAACAGAGAAGAATTGTCAATCAATTGGTCAAGAAGTGCACTGTCAGACTTTCGAGTGCTGCTACGAAAACGTGCCAAGCTAAGAAAAGGACGGATGGAAACTTCCAGGTAACAAAAGAAAGTAAATGTTGAACAGTCCACTTGAGAAAGGCCACCTCTGGTCAATGACATTGTCATCAAATTCGGATAAGTCATAGCCGGTGCCTGCTTGTTAACACTCGGCACCATTTCGTTTAAAAGCTTGATTATGCGGTCAAGCCTTGCGCATTTGGCAGTTTGGCTCGACGACCGTGAGCTAGTATCATAATTTCTTTTTAACGTATCTCTTGTCTTTCGGCAGACATACCCGGCAATGTAGGAGACGATATTGTTCTCGACAGGTGTGAGAAATGGACGTTTTTGCAGTCTCTCTCCCGTATATTCTTCGCAAATTTGCAGCGCACTAATAACAGATTCGGACCGATGATGACTAACACTTTCGAAAACCATGGTAACTATTTTCTGTAGCAGCAACTTATCAGTAGAAACTGAGAAAAGGTGGTTCAGTTCAATCCATTTTGATCCAAGTTCGGCAGAACTTCGAAACTGATTCAAATGCTGTGCAATATACTGTTGCCTGCTTGAAGTACTTAACAGGTTATCTTTGGCAAATGTAATTGTCCACAAGTTTTTTGCAACATATTTCAACAAGGTCTTGACTTCGTTTTCTGTGCCCTTTTTCAGTTCAGCAACAAGGAAATCTGCTTGACACTGTGAGTCAGCAAACCTCTTCCCCCTCAATTTCACAATGTCAGATTTAGTGGAAGTAATTTCTTTCAGGAAATCCAAAATGGCTGGTAAACAGTCACGAACAAAGTACTCTTCAAATCCGAGGTCCGCGAGAATCGCCCGGGTTTTCCTTTGATGCTCCGACAGTTTCTCAGGTTTCGTTTTCCTCGTCTTTCCTACAGCACCGCTGCACTTCTCTTCATGCCTCTTTAACCATCCTTTTGTGTGGTACACTTTTCGGCACTTGCAACACTTTAAAGTTTTTACACTTTCATCATCTTCATCTTCATCTTCGTCTTCTTCGGACCCGGAGCAGTCAGACTCGTCAACTTCTTCCTCAGCTTCTCTTCCGAGCAGCAAACCATCGAGGTTTGTACCAAGAGTTTCAATATCTGGGTCGTCCCATTCCTCGAAACTTTCAGCAATCTCCATACTAAATAATACTAAATATACTCCATACTAAATAGACGAGAAACCAGCGATTGCGTGCTGTTTGTTTACATTTTGCAAGGATTTTTGTGACGTCACGAATATCCACTCTGTTGCGGCCATCGCGTCAGCTAGTTTCCAATCCAGTCGTTTTATGATCCATGTTTCAAGTAACCAGCCTTTGGGACGCCGTGCTACGTCATGCACGAGCGCGCGCGCAAGAGAAGAAATCTAAGCACATTAGGGATGGACCATTAGAAAAGTGATGGGGGAAGGGGGGGGGTGGGGCAAAAGCAAAAAAAAAAAAAATTTCCCCAGTAAATTATTAAGAAAAAAAAAATATTCCCACGCATTATCGCAAAAAAAAAAATCTGCCCAAGGACAATTGCAAAATAAACTATTAAAAAAAAAAATATTCCAGCCATCGAGTGAAAAAAAAAAAAAATTTCCACCTTAGGTGGACAAAAAAAAAATTTCTTGCCTCTCCCAAAGTTCCCACCCCCCCCCCCCCCCCCCCATCACTTTTCTAATGGTCCATCCCTTAAGAGATGGTAGCCGTTGCGTTAACTTTGCTTAGATTTAAGGTTACAGTGTACCTTCGGGGGTGTCTCCAGTATAACAGCTCTAGCGTCTTAAGATTACACTTAATATACCTAAACCCAGATATCAAATTAAAGCTTATAGAGCTGGCTATCTAAATATGGAAACCATTTGATAAAAAAATGAATTGTCGAATTTTTTACGACGTCTAAATTCGAACGTCCGAATCAGCTTTCAAACGCTATAACTCAAAGCGATTATTATATTTTGCTAATTTGATTTGTTCTCGGGTTTCCGGACACGAAGCGCTAAAAAAACGTGTCGGCGATTTCCCATATTCAATTGCAGTGAAAAGTTACAGAATATTTTCGAAAAGGGGAGAAAAAAAATTGGAATGATCGCACGGAAATAGCTCTTGACGAAAAAGTTTTCGGAATTAAGAAATTCGCCGACACGTTTTTGTTGATTATATGTCAGCCTAGCTTCTGTCCAAATTTGAGGAAAATCGAACAAATTCCCTTTGAGTTGTAGCTCTTTAAAGTGTCCCCAACAAGCGAAAAATTAACTTTGAGAAAACGGCCCTTAAAAAAACATATCGCGTAATAAACAAACTCCGCCCACAAAATTTATACCGTCATTTCTCCGTCAATTTTCACTATTTTTCGATAATTTTTTTTTTTGGATGAAAGTTCATTCTGTAAACATTATTTTAACGCCAAAAAAAAATTTTCAATAAATTTTCGATCTGAAGGTACACTGTAACCTTAACTCGCTTGGATCGTCGGTGACCCTCAATTTTTTTGATAGATAATTTTCTTTTCCAATTCTCGGCAGATGGTGAAAAAAATTAACAAAAAATCAATGTAGGAAGTTTAAATCTGAAGGTCAAATCCTAAAGTGTGACCATTTAAATGAAAACTATAAGCAGTACCTTCCTGTGGTATTGTTTGTTATGCAGTGCAAGGTGATTCTGCCTTTTGTTGAGGAGACTGTGGATGACATTCTTAAGTGTGACCCGTGACCCGTGACCCGTTCACAAAGCTCGTGAGCAAAACTTTCTTCTGTTGCTGTTCGTTTATAAATATTTTAAACAATTAAATTTAGCATTTGTAAAGAATTTAGACTTGTTGCTCTTGTCAGTGAAGAAAGGATAAATAAACCTTGTACTGTATTTTGCAACAGCAAAGAATTCTGAATGAAACAAACGCATTGATTTCCAAAATTGCATTGATTTGCTTGACTTTTGCGAAAACAAATAAAACAACGCCCGCTGAGAAAAAGAGAAAGACAATTAAGGTAGTTTTTACAAACGGACGGAAATCGCATTAATTTTGTTTTAGGTGACACTCCCGAGTTTATAGCTCAAAAAGGCGGGATTGCGACAATCAACTGTAAAGATGCGTGGTGTTAAAGGTCTTAATTTAAGTATTTAACAGGTTTTTGCTCCCTATATATAGCTAGAGAATATATTGATAACAAAAATGGCAACATTCTGGCTGTAGTTAATCCAATTCGTAGAAAACGATGTCGTTTCCAAGATCCTCGTTCTCATTAATGGCTTTCATATTTGGTGTTCGCACGTTTGCAAAACGGTCACTTGTAATTTCTTGTCATTTTTCTTGCTCAGTTGTTAGAGCACTCCAATGCAGCAATATGTTTCGGAACAAATACAGAAATTCTTGGATTTTTTTTGAGAAATAAAAATAACGTATTTTTAATTGTAGCGATCGCCGAAGGTGCGATCCTCTATGGGGGTGTGGCGCATGCTCTCCAGAAAATTTTGAAATCTGGAGGCTCGGAATTCTATTTTCAGCATTCTCCACGAGATATTTCGTCAAAATTTAACTTGAATCAAATATTGCCGAGATATTTTTTGACTTGATACATACACTGTATAAGTTGACATTTATCCCGGCATTACTACACTATACCAAAAGCTCGAAGTGTGTAGCAAAGAAGAGCATAATAGGGAAATTTGTAAATAAAATAAAAAATGCGTTTACATTAACTGATGACCGAAAAACCCTTGGCAGAATATAACAAATTCCCCCTTAAAACAATTCGCAAAGTTTCGAGAAACTGTGAAGCCAGGGCGTTTTTTATTTCACTTGGTTGTCTCCTCTTTTCTTTTTCATGTTTTTTTTTTTGACAATGACAGATCCTTTGACGAAATCCGCCGCGGTTCAAATCGCGCCCCGGGACGGCAGCGGCAGATCGAAGCAGGGGTGAGGTGAGGGGGTGGGGGGGGGGGGGGGGGGGGGTTGGAGGATTTTTCTCGGACAGACTGTCTCGAAGGGCCAAGATTTCACAGGAAAATACAAACAAACGCATTTGGAAGTCTTTTTTTATTACCATTTTTCTCACTTTCAACATCTTCTATATTGATCGGCAATGAATCGGTTTCTAAATATCCCGTATCCCGTTAATCCCTCCCCCCCCCCAACGTACGTATTAGATCGAAAGCGAGTGTGAGTTTTTCATCAGGGGTTCTAAACACTGAGAAAGAAATGAATCGGCGGAGTGCTTTTATTGTTTCGAGGTGTTTGGAACCCCTGATGAAAAACGAAGCACGAGTTTTTGATGTGGCTTCTCAAACCTGCATAAAAATACAATGCAAAAAAGCAAATATATTCTCTGTGTAATTAGCACCGTTTGTTTTAGAGTGATTTTACTTTGACCGTGAAATAGTTAGTAGAATAGTACGCATTATTAGACAATAATTCCATTGTTTTCTTTTTCTTTTATTTGGACTATCACACACTAATTGTTAGATAGTGTTTCACGGGTTGAGTAAAACCACTCTAATGAGAAACAGAGAGTGCATTCTTTTGCATTTTTCACAACTCTCTTCCTGCATACATTTGTAGAGTTTGAAAGTTGTTTGCCTCGCTTTAGCTATCATTCATTGTAGTTGATGCATGATGGCGGAGATCAAGGATGGCGGAGCAAGTCGTTTTTGCCGCCGTATCTCTTAACGACTGGATCGTGAAGTTTGTCATGAAAGTAGCTAAAGAGTCGGGTGGAAGGTGTCCACCCAGAACTGTGTACGGGATAGTACGTATGTGGTCTGAAGCGTCAATTGGAAGACCAAAATGGCGTCGAGGCATTGAACCCACTTGATGCTCGGGATAAAAGGTATGGGAAATTAAACAAAGTTTTGCAGTTGCTTGTTTGGTATTATTTCCTTCTGGAATATTTTAATTAGGTTTGGGATCTTTCGACGTGCTTTTTAATAGATGTAGAGATGAAGACGCTAGTTAATAATTGTCAGTAACATCTTAACCTGAAGAAGGCTGGT
This sequence comes from Cladopsammia gracilis, assembly GCA_022457155.1. Lineage (NCBI taxonomy): Eukaryota > Metazoa > Cnidaria > Anthozoa > Scleractinia > Dendrophylliidae > Cladopsammia > Cladopsammia gracilis. The sequence continues at coordinate 334,567 of JAJGOT010000580.1, forward strand.
TTGGCCAGCCGAAATATTGTTTCAAATACATTCAGTACTCGTTGTATCAGCTTTGCAGTAGTCCTTGGGCTTTTTGTTTTTATTTTCTGTATTATTGTATTTTTTTTCAGGTTGCTAATTAAAATTCAAGTGTCTTGATCAGTTTCTGAACTGATCGGTGATGTCTTGATCTGTATTTTCACTGGGTATCGAGATATGGCATCTGACCGAAATGGAATAATGCGATAGAGCGTTCTCACGTGACGTCATAAAAATTCAAAAATCTAAAGTATACATCCTACAAAGCTGTTTCTAACATGGTATATGGATACCAGTGTTATAATCGTTCACAAAAAGTTTCAGGTTTTAACGGTGTTTTGCTTCCGATTTATAAAGGTTTTAAATGTGTCACGCAATCCGTCACGCTATTTCAAATAAGCCGTGAAAATCAACAAAATTGAACCAGTTGAAAGTTATTTTTGAATTATAGATGCTTATGAGCCGATTTAATGGAACTTATAGTGAATACAATAATTTGTGATGAGATTTTTGGTGTAATTAAGGCTTTGTACCAAAGTAGTACACCAAGATGGCCGCTCCATACATTTCTTACTAAAAATGTCTAACACTCGTTCGCCTATAACTCTTGAACTAAATGCCTTTGCGCTTCAAAATTTGGCCCAGATGTGTAGTTTTACACTCTCTACAATTCCATAAACATTTTGGAATCGAAAACGGCTTCAGAATTTTGATATCACGTCAGTGAAAACGCTCTATTGGCCAATAAGCTTTTGAATAATTAATGAGTTTGAGAACTAGCTAAATATCAAAACTTTAACATGCAAGGCTGATCAGACAGCAAATTCGTTCGATTTCTTTTAGTAAGATTTGCCCGATATTTCGGTTAGACAAAACTAACCTTCATCGGGGGCTAGGAAAGCTAAGTGAAGATGGGAAACAAACGGTTACAATATTTAAAATGGGCTAAGATAAAATGCTCCGGCCTCAAGAATCCTCGTGGGCCCGACCCGGGGGGGGGGGGGGGGTACTCCCTATAATGGGCTATACGGGGATGCTCCGCCCGAAAGGGGTACCTTTTTGAGGCTGGAGGTATATGAAAGGGTCGGGATTTTACGAGTTGAAGTATATGAAAGGGTAGGGATTTCACTTAGAATAGGAAAAGGTGGCGAAAACACGCCGTTGAAGCATAAAAAGGTAGGGAAAACTGCCATTTAAGTATTATAAAATGGGCCTTTCAAAATATATCAAACAGACGCACGTAAAGGCTATATGAAAGGGGTACCATGTTCAATGAAACGCATGTGAAAGGGGTGCCATTTTCAACGAAAGGTATATGAAAGGGGTACCTTTTCTGTCAAAAACGGTATATGAAAGGATAAGGGTTTGGACCTCGGAGCGGAGCATCCCCGTACAAAACTTTGTTCAGTACCACCCCCCCCCCCCCCGGGGGGGGGCCCGAAGAGGATAAGTAAGATAAAATGCTGACACACGATAGACTAATAAACAAGTAACGGTTGAAAACTAGAAACGGCTAGTAATGATAATAACAAAAAATATGTGGAAGATTAAATTTCGTCGCGTCTGTTCATTCCACTAGGTTTTAGCTAAATATCCCCTATCTCCATAACCCCTAATAGGCCCTCAATCTAAGGGACAAAAATCAAATTCACTCCAAGCACCTCGTTGCAATGAAGAGCACACTTTTTCTTCTCTCTTGTTTTAAACAGGGATAAAAGATAAGAGATTGAAAGATTTGAATGCTATGACATGCAGTCGTGTTTATTTGGGCATTTCCATCGACAGCGGAGAAGGTTGTGTCCAGTCTTCTCGCGATAATTGACGGTGCACAATAAACTGGTAATGATCAAACTTTTCAAAATGGCGACGAAAATTCACTCTTTTATTCATAGCCTACGTGTACACGAAGGCTGTTTTATTCAATATCAGTATTGACTTTAATTCTTTAAATCTTCAAAGTTTTGCTAAGGATCTAGTTAAAAATTTGCGAAAAGGATCAGATACGTTCAAGGCGAGAAGCTTTTTCTACGGTAACTTTGCCACCTGCCAACTCGTAAAGCCTGAGTCAACACTTTTGATTCATGACAAAAGAGCAATCCACTTTTCACATCAGTCAAGTTAATAATTGAAACGGCGATCGAATCCGCGAAATTTCATCGATCAAGAAGATGCACAAAGCAGTACTTACGTTGGGGTTATTTATCAACATATGTTCGTCGATCTGTATCGTTTTTCTAAACAAATGGCTTTACGTTCACCATGGTTTTCCAAACATGACTTTGACGTGCATTCATTTTGTTACCACCTTTATTGGTCTTCACCTTTGCGTGATGTTGGATGTATTTAAACCAAAGAGGCTGTCTGTGCTGAAAGTAGTGCCGTTATCTTTAGCATTTTGTGGTTTTGTGGTGTTCACTAATCTAAGTCTTCAGAACAATACAGTTGGGACATACCAGCTCGCCAAAGCTCTCACTACACCGGCTATTGTGGGGATTCACACTGTGTTTTACAACAGAAGTTACTCTACACAAATCAAGTTAACAGTGGTCAGTAATAAATACCTATTTATTGCCCATCCCCGGGCATTTGAACTTTTGAAATTTGGTTTAAATTCCCCCAGGCCAAAAATGTTGTTCAGTTGTCCCATACAAGACCCACACTAGGTGATCAAATGCCCCTACAATCCATCCAGGGGTAGAGGCATTTGATTGCCTGCATTGCCCGGGGGGATGCGACCAAATGCCCCTACCATCCATCCAGGGGTAGAGGCATTTGATTGCCTGCATTGCCCGGGGGGATGCGACCAAATGCCCCTACCATCCATCCAGGGGTAGAGGCATTTGATTGCCTGCATTGCCCGGGGGAATGTTGAAGGTTCATATTTGATCGGCACATAACAAGTGCCCTCGGGGGATTTAGTTTCTCACAGTGGGAGTAGCGGGACAGCAGGCAGGATGGAATGACTGGAACATTGTAAGAACACTAGCCAGGGAAAGGGTGGCATGGAAACAGAACATTACGGCCTTATGTGCCAACTGGCATGATTTGATGTAGTGCCCGGGGCACTTATTTACTTTTGGTAGCTCAAGGGAGGGAATCTTATTGAAGAGGGAGTGCCTATTTGGGAGGGGATCCTTATTAGGGAGGGCATCTTATTGAAAAGGGAGTGCCCATTAGGGTGGGGATGCTTATTTCATTTTTGAACAAAAAAATGGCAAGCGTGAAAAAGCACTTAAATGAACAATAACAGAAAATGTACAATCCACATATTAGTTAGAACAACCTTTGGCATAGTCAGAACAACGGTAACAATGGTTCAGTTAGTCAGGGTATAATTCCCTATTATACATCAATGTCTTCTATATCACTTTCTTTGGGTAAGATAGCTTTTTGGCATAGCATCTTCAAGGGTGGGGCACTGATTAAAACGAGGGTACTTATAGCAAAACGACACTCGAAGCGGGATGCTTCTTAGAAAGTGGACATTGGAAGGAGGGCACCTAAACTGAATGATTACAGTACTGGCATGAAGAGCAATGATCATGATGATGAACATTTTCACTCTGCTCCCCCCCCCCCCCCATTCATCCCCTCTCCCCCTATTCATTCCCCCTCCCCCTATTCATCCCCTCCCCCTATTCATCTCCCCTCCCCCTATTAACTCCACCTCCCCAATCACTTCACCCCTCCCCCCACTATTCATTACCCCCTCCCCTATTCACTCCACCCCTCCCCCTATTCATTCCCCCTCCTCCCCCTCCCCCTATTCACTTCACTCCATCCCCCTATTCATTCCCCCCTCCCCCTGTACCTTCCAATCAATGTTGTATTTTGTTACCCAGGCACTGGAGTGATGACAGAGGGGCTAGTTGTATTCACAGATTCTCTGGTATAAGCTTCTTTTCAATTAGCTGATAACTTCATTTTTAACTAACACTTTTCTTGTATTGTTGTAATTTATTTTCTAGATTCCTATTATACTGGGTGTGTTTATGAATTCTTATTATGACGTGAAATTCAACTGGGTTGGGACTATCTATGCAAGTCTGGGTGTCTTAGTCACTTCTGTCTATCAAGTGGTAAGTTTTGCATTTGTTGACAGGTCAAATATTTATTTTATGTTTCCAATTTCCAATCTCTTTGGGGAGGAGTCTAGAGTGTTATATCATACTCTCATTTGTAGTTGTTAATAATTATTATACTCAAAAACTGTGAACACTGCTTTTCAATAGTCAAATCCGCAGTACAGTCAAACTTCTATTTAGCGGTCACCCTCGGGGAATAGCCAACTGACGGCTTAAAAGAGGTGAAGTTTACAGTAAATATGAGGAGCGATTTAATTCCAGGGATTTGTTAAGTGATCGCTTAATAGAGAGTGACCGCTTATTGTGGTGCTGCGTAATACAGGTTTTGACTGTATGCAAATTTGAATGTTGAAAAGTCTAGGGAGGGAGGGGGGGGATGGGTACTTTACAGACCCTCAGGTAGGAAGGTGTGACTGAGCCAAATTGATACCCCATTCAAGACAAAAGCCCTGAAAAAACATACCCTATTGGTCGCACATTTCCATGAAGGCTGGATAGAGGAGTACCCTTTGGGGTTTGAAAGGTGTGCAAACGGAACAATTCATTCATTTTCTTTATGTGCCAAGATCATTTAGGATATACAAATGATGTTGACTTTAACCATTGATTGTGCACCTAAGTCAGATTGTGTAGTTCCAGAAAAAAATCCATACCCACCCCATGGAAGGTCATTGGAAATTCCTAGGGGGGGGGGGAGGGGGGTCTTAAAAGCCAACATTTTAGAAGCAAAGTATGAAGCTAAACTGGAATTTCCTGGAGGGACGGGGGGGGGGGGGGGGGGTGCTAAACAAAAAACCTTCCGTGGGGGGAGTATGGAATATTTTCTGGAACTGCACATTCTAATAATTTATCAAGATAAAAATGTAATTACTGATGAGTAATCCCTGTTTATTGATAGTGAATAACATTTCATTGTTTATTTTTTAAGTGGGTTGGGACAAAACAGAAAGAATTCCAAGTAAACTCCATGCAGCTTCTTTACTACCAGGTAGGGGAAGACATCTTTATTATTTTTCTTAAGTAATACTTTGAATCTAGGAGCATCAGTTACTCTGTTTACTGTTAGATAGATAGGGAGATAGATAGTTTATTTATATAAAACGTCGCAGTCAATAGGCTGAATTATGTCCTATAATATTTACAATATTTTATTTATTTGTTATTGCCAAGGTCAGGGTGATTCTTAAAAAAATACATTTTTTGGTGATCACAGACAACATCATGAAGCCATGGTCAAGTTGCTTGTCTTAAAACTGTCACACAACAATACAAAAATTTTGAAAATGACATTTTAAAAATAACTGTGTGGAATTAAAATTTGGCAGGATATAATTTTCAAAGTGTTCAGTTTTATGCTCTGAATTTATAAAATATTCTGTGAATCACCTAACTGAAAAGCTGGTCCATAACTGCCTTTTTCTAAAATTTAGATTTTTTTGTTTGATTGTTTCGCTTTTCTGCAAAAATACCTTTGGTTATGAGCATGCAGTGAAAAATTGTTAAATCGGAGTGAAATAAACAAAAATGTCAAATTTAACACAAGGCTGTTGTGGCCATAGTCTAGCCTTCCTCGGATTTTTTGCTCTTGTCCCAATTTTCGCGCAGCTGGAGTGCGAAAAAATTCATTCGTATGGGAACGCTTGCTAAGCAGGCTAGCCATAGCCGTACGATATTGATCGCTTTTAAGTCAATGGACTTATAGTTATATTGCATGACACAAGCTGCTTTTATTCAGGTTAACTGCACATTAACTGTTTTTTCTCTTGATTTTCTTTTAGGCTCCTCTATCAGCAGGAATGTTAGCTATAGCTGTTCTTGTTTTTGAACCAATCACAGCAGAGAATGGACTGCTTTCTGCCTGGTCCATGTCATCTGTGGTAAGTACCATCACGATCACTCATATTACATGTACAGTCGAAGCATCCACAAGCAGACACTGTTAGGAAGCAGAAAAAGTGGCCGTAAGTAGAGCTGGCTGCTTAACAAAATGATTCTCATAAGAGGTAGCCTCCTACGCAGACATCCTTAGGGCTCATCACCCAATCTTTCCTCCCCCATGTTCGCTACATAAGTGAAGAATTCAAACAGGATTTTGTCAAGGCAGCCGTAAGTAGAGCTGTCCACTTACCAGAGTGCCTGCTCTCGGAGAGGTGGTGGGTGGGGTACTCTCATATATAAGCTATATGGGTATGTGCTGCTGTGAAGGGTATGGTTTTCAAGCAGTTTAGTTCAGAGAGTTTGGTTTAGAAAAGGGTATCATTTGCCAGGAAGCTGATCAGTGGTTAGCCTGTGAACAGGCTTCTTTTTGGGGAATTGGGTTAGGTTAAAATCGGTGAGCGAAGCGAGCCGAGCGCGGACTGGGGAAGGGGGAAGGCGGCCGCCCCTTCCCTCTACCCAGTCCTCGCCTCGCTCGCCGATTTTAACCAAACCCAATTCCCCAAAAAGAAGCCTGTTCACAGGCTAATCAGTGGTATGAAGAATTAAGTCTAGAATAGGAATTGAAACTCGGAAGAGAAAGAGGCTTCCCTGAACGAAAATAAAATCATTGCGGCAACATTGTTGATAGATGGTTTTTCATTAAAAACACTAATGGTGATACAGTTCTAAAAGTAGCAAGTCTGGGTTAGGGTAGGGATTATCGGTGCCTAATTAGTATAGGGTTGCAAAATCAGCTGAACATGGTCTGGTATAAGGTAAGTGTTCCAGAGTCACAGCGGCACACCCCCACCCAAAAATATACAGAGTACCCCCCCCCCCCCCCCATCTGCTCAGAGAGCTTTGACTGTATTTATAACCCCGCAACAAGCTGTGTGAAAAAGCCAAAGTTTTTTAAAGGAAAGTACGAAGCTAAACTGGAATTTCCAGAAGGGTAGGGGGCTCAACCCAAAAAATAGTCTAGTCACTACTAACAAATGTCTCAAAATGTTTTTCCATTTCTCTTGCTTTCTACGTCCCTTAGACTCCCTTATCTCCAGGGTGCCTGCACCACCCGTCCTCATCCACAAACAAAACTCTTTGTCATGTTCATCTTAGTTTTGGTTTTAACTTGTCTGTTTTAGCTGGTGGTATTTGCATCAGGTGTCGTAGCTTTCAGTGTCAATCTGTCAATCTACTGGATCATTGGTAACACCTCACCTGTTACGTATCCTTTACAACGATTACAGTATCATTGTAGGCTGTAAAATAATTTATATGTGATATACTGTCATCTCAGTTTGATTTTCATAGCACAAAGTGATGCATTGATTACTACTTCTGGATAAGCTGTAGCAGACTTCTCAAAGTCCTTCACTTCTCATTTCCGGTCAGATAGTCCTGCCTCAATATTCCAGGTTTGCGCCCTCCAAAAAAGTCTAGATGTGGGTCGCTATACCATTGCAGGGTTATCCCAGTATTGCAGAATGTTGCCTTGATATTTTTTTGCTAGTACTGATTTGCACTTTGGTCAAACACAAAAAGTCTAGTATGTTAGTTCTGGTTTGGCTTGTCTTGCAAGTTTGTGAAAAAGTGAAAAAGGTTGCTCTTTCATAAACAACCCACCATCGTTGTCCTTATAATTTGTCTTTTAATTAGAACATATAAGGTAACACTTTGTCTTTAATTAGTATTTTTTCCCTTAACCAGTGGATATTCAGGTATAACATGGTTGGACATTTAAAATTCTGCATCATCCTTTTGGGAGGTTACTTCATTTTCCATGATCCACTTGGTGTCAATCAAATGCTGGGTGTGGCCACGACACTGTCCGGGATCATAGCTTATACACATTTTAAACTTGCTGAGCAGAATGTCCTGAAACTGCCCACTGCTGTCAACAAGATTTAACAAAAAGATTTCAAGAAACACTATGCCTAAACACACAGAAGCTGGGAGAAGATGTCAATGAACAAGACTCCCTTCAGTTGCTAATTAAGTCTAACTACTGCCAATTTAGTCCTAGATTAGCCTAATGCTGTGTTCACACTAGGGCGAAACATGCGTATTGTGTGAATCATGATCGAAACATGTTTGGTAGGTAGCTTTGATTTAAGTCCGATGAAACAGATTAGCGCCATTGTTGTCTCCTTGTTAAACACAGTCTGCATCACCCTTCGTTCCGGAAGAGCTTGACGAGTGAGAGTAAACCACAAATTCATACAACAGCAAGTTTGAACTTCAGGCATGAAACATGTTTTGAAATTAAAAATTAACAATGTTTTGAAATTAACAAATATGAACAATGAAATTGCAAACATATTTATGGGAAACCTGTTTCATGGAAACCTGTTTCATTGAAACACATTTACTCTAAACGTGTTTTGGCGCTGATGCAAACACAGCATTAGAAGATTATACTAAGATGAAGGTTGGGCTGCTGGATTAGCTTTTAATGGGACAGTATCAAGTGCATTTTAATATTTTTGTTCAAATTCATACCACAATAATACCGTCACTGATATGTACAAAATAATACTGAAACATCAAGAGAAAGTAATCAACCAATTCTTGAAAGAGGAACAAATCGCGGTGTACATAAGCGAGTGTCCGTAAAGCAGGGTTCAACTCTACTTAACTCAACAAAATTTGTTTTAATAAATTATTATTAGTCACCTTTATGAGGTTGGACATTATCATCGAAAAATCTTTTATCAATTTGTTATTAAGGGGTAGAAAAAAGTAATATATAACATGCATTTTATGACATCAAGTTATTTATTATGTCAGCTTTTGTTGGTTTTTCAACACACGAACAAACATGCACATTTTAAAAATGAGGTGTAGTGATTGTTGTATAAATTATAACTTTTTAGTTTTTTTGCTGTAAATTTACAGTAAATAATCAAAGGCTCCTATAAGCCAACTCGTGAATATGAAACAATGATTTGGTTACTCGCCTCTGCTATACGTTTTGCTTCACCAACCCCATGGGTAAGGCAGGTGACCATTACATATTGCGGGCTCAACCAAGTGATCAAGTGCAGTTTCGTCCCATTGCTATAATTCATTCAAATGAATGCTTCATATATTCACTAGTTAAAAATATGGGAGAAACGGTTTATTATACATTATAAAATGCTCAAGGAAATGTGCGCGCTATGATTGGTTAAACCGAGTTAATTATAACTCAATAAAGCATGCGCACAACGTAAGGTTCATTATAACTGTTTTTATTTTATAAAAGAAATAAAAAAAACTTGTTCCTCGTGCATTGTTGAGTTATATAAGGACTTGGGAATTTTTAAGAACACTCGAGAAGTGCGAGAAGCACTCACCTTTGGCTCGTGCTTCTCTGCATTTCTCTCGTCTTCTTAAAAATTCCTACATGCTTATATAACTCAATAATGCACTTGGTGCGTTTTTGTATTTTTTTTTTTAATAAATGCACTTAATAAATGCACTTTAACACTTAAACACGAAGTTTCAGTTTCCCCCATTTCCACCTTTTGGGGGTTAACTTGCACATCCTTTAACTACAATTTGATTCAAAAATCTAATTAAACCAAGATTTTACCAAAGTAAAAAAGGACTGATATAACTTTCATAAAGTTTTTCCAAATTGTGTTAGCAATGGGCTTAGAAATAAGGAATGTTTTTGGTCAGTTGTTAATGCTTCAGTGGTTGATTGACGACTGGAGACGAGAATGGCCAGGCCAGGGTCCTTTTATACTGGAACTTTGTGTTTAAGGCCCTGCAGTTCACCAATACAACAGTTAAATACTATGTACTTATTGACTAAGTGGGAGGGCCGGATGGGAAAATATTTGGCTCGAGGTCATGGTGTACGGACCGAGCACAGTGAGGTCCGTGCGCCATGACCGAGAGCCAAATATTTTCCCATCCGGCCCGACCTAACTTAGTCAATAAGCATTTTATCATATGACCAAATTGGAGACAAAATTACTTGAAATTTTAACGCGCGAGGCTGTCCGCCTTTTTCCGGCCCCGCTCGCGCAAATGCGTACGGCCCTCATATGGGACTTTCATCAATGGTTCGCAGGGCAGTACGGGTCATATGATAAAAAATCTAATGAAATGGGATGACAAAGTGATTGTTTTTAAAATAGATTTTCCTACTTTAAAATTATTTTATTTTGATCATATTTCAGGCAGTTATGGTGTCAGAATCTCACAGCTCTGAAATTCTTTAATTTATCTTAAACACTGGAGTTATTTTCAGTAAATTGTATTAACAATGCGTTGTCAATTTGTGCAATGTCATCGCAAGGCAGACATTGACCGTATATTGAAATTCAACTTGCTTTGAGAAAGCGGGGAAGCTAGCATACAGAATTACTGTAATTGGTTTCTTTTTCAATATTCAAGATAAAGGTTGTGATATTCTTGTGGTTCATTATAAAAAGCCAGGAGGGAAGTTTCCGTGTGGTCCAGATCGTCTTCCCCGCCTAGATGGTCCTGGCATTTGATTTATATCGGGTAAAGGTCCAAATGGGTCAAACCGAGGTCGAGGCAACCCTGGCCCAGGTGGTGCACCAGGCATGGGGTTGAATCCTCCAGGTATGAATGGTAAATTAGGAAAGAGATCGCTGTGACCACCTGAAATTAAATGTTTAGTTTGATTAAAGAGAACCTGCAATCCTAAGTGTACATGCTTGGACTTTGGTTACAAATTTTGTTTTGATTTTGACGATAAAATTATGTTAAACTTTGTGACTACTCACATGACGCAAATAACAAGTTTTATCAGAAGCTACAGTTGTAAAGGTCTGCTTTTGTGGATGGGAAATCTTGCCAAAGTGAGCGTCTATTTTACTTGTGATGAGTTGAAAGGGAGCCGGTGCTGAAGCAATTAAAGATCAGGGTGTTAAAGATAATTATCACCAGCAGCACATTCAGAACAGATGTTTTCTGCAGTAACATGGAAGGTATTTTAAATGACATTCCATCGTGTGAGTCTCCCAAAACATTGCATGTGCAGACGGGACTACAGGGTACCTTAAATATGAGTAAACTATAAAATGCCAAAATAATATTAGTTGGTTGAAACATGTAATGCGCATTCACAGCTTCAGTTTTTGCTTAGCACCATTTTTGGAAACCCCTCGGTCCCTTGAGATTGGAAGCAAGTTGTTCTAGTGAATTGTTTGGTTGATATTTTTATCTTGATTTTCCAAATATGGCCATAACAACTTCTTAGCAAACTGAATAATCGGAAGCTTGTTTTGAAGCGTCGGGAGACAGTTGCATGTTTTAACCCACTTATGGGTTTCTGGTAATACACAAACTATGAGCAACACGTCAGTGTTGTTTGTCTGTTGGAATGACAAGGACCATTTCTGTCATCCATGGGTTATTGGTGGGGGAGTTTATGCACAGATGGCTGACAAGGCCAGTCTGTGCTCAGAAGGTATGTATGCTGTATATAGCCGATTTAGAAAAATACCATAATAATCTTTTATGTGCAGGCTCAGCCTCACCGGAGTGTAATTATTCAAGTCTCCTTTGTTAGAATGGCACAATGGAATTCGGAGTACATGTAGGAAGGCTATGACGTACATGTTGCATTGTGTGTTCGTATACAAATGTGCACCATTGTGTGCAAATTGCCAAGAAGTTGAAGCATAGCATGTGCAGTTTGTAATGAAAACAAAAGAAATTGGAAAAATCAGGTTTACATCAAGTACCACGTAAATCTGCACTTTAAAGTATTATGATATTTTTGAAGTGGCCTATTAGGTATTTACAATGGCTAGCTAAGCCATTTTCAGTCAATAACCAACAGATCTGATCTGAACATGTATAGGAAATCGTATGAACACGAGTGGATTTCGTGATTTATGGGCACTAGTGATGTTTTGAAAGTTCTCAAAATTGCACGACAAAACATCACGAGTGCCCATAAATCACGAAATGCACCAGTAGTTCATACGATTTCTTGTTTATAATATTCTCAACAAAATTTTGGTGAGGCCGTCACGGTACACCGCGCGCGACTTTCAACTTTCACTTTTGCTCAACTTTTGCACTTTATAACCTAATTTGCACTCTATAATCTATTTATGTATTGACCAATCAGAAACTGTATATTTTGTTGAGTATATTATAATTCATTTTATTCTTCTTGACTTTTGATGCAGAACACTGAATAGGCTTATTAGTATTCTATATCAAAGTTTAAGAACTGATCTGAATATTTTATTTTATTCTTCTGGACTTTTGATACAGAACACCGATAAGGCTTGTATTCTATATCAAAGTTGAACAACTTGTAGTATAATATTAATATTTAACAATTAGATTATGAGTTTGAGAGTTCTATCGCATATCACAGAAATCAAGAGTGAATAATCTAACTGTTTAGTATAAATCTACTAGATGTTCAAAACTTAACAACAAATACTCTTCACAGACACTTCACTTTCTACAACAGAATAGATAGTGAGTAGGGTAGCCAATAAGAGAACAGCATTCGTGATAGAACACTAGTAGATTTATACTAAAATAAAATATTAAATATTAGTTATAAAGCATATAATGGACAGAAGTGAGATTTTGATAGTGAATCCAAACAACTTACCTATTATCCCTGGAGGGAATGTGTCCCCCCTGAAAGGCTGCGAACCAATTCCATGACCAGGGGGAAACAATTCAGGGGGCGGTACCAATACTTGTAATCTCATTTGCTCATGAGTTATTTTCTGTTGGTATAATGCCATGTACTCCTAGAGAAGTCAACAAATTCAAAATGATCATTGACAATATATGAAATATGTACTTATTGACTGAGTGGGAGGGCCGGATATGGGAAAATATTTGGCATTAGTTCATGGTGTATGGACCAAGTGCAACAAGGTCCATGCGCCTTGGACCTTGCCCAACCTCACTTAGTCGATTTAGTATTTTATCATATGACTAATTTGGAGACAAAAATGATCACTGACAATATTGTACTTACTGACTGAGTGGGAGGGCTGGATATGGGAAAATATTTGGCATGAGATAATGGTGTATGGACCAAGTGCAACAAGGTCCATGCACCATGGACCTTGCCCACCCTACTTAGTCAATTTTAGTATTTTATCATATGGCTAATTTGGAGACAAAATTGTCTCAAATTTTAACACCCGAAGCTGTATGCTTTTGTAGTAGGGCTGTATGGCTTTTTCCAGTCTCTGCTCACGCTAAATTTTGTGATGATATGTGTGATAATGCTTTTTATAATATCAATGATATTATTAATAATATCAGTCTCAACACTGTGTTTCCTTCTATTCTTATTTCATACAAATACAAAGTATTTAACCACATACCATTTTCCAACTTCTGTTTTGTTCCTTTATTCTCCTACCTGCAATAAAAAAGAAACAACAACATTCCCATGAATACACCTAATTCAATAAAGGTTGCTTTGGCAATAGCAAAGCGCACAAATGACGTCAGTACTCATGTTTGTCTGAGTTTATAATTTATTCTTGTTTATTCTTGCATTTCTGACAATAGAAATTCGTTATTAGGAATCCCCTGAGAGTCACTTTTGGTTTGTTTGTCTGAGTTTTGGTTCTATAAATAGTAATTGTACGCTTCGCTATTGGTCATTGGTAATTGGGCATTTGGGCATACGGAACACAATGCAATGCTTTGCTTAAGTGACCACCAAACAATAGCTTCCCAATGCCCAATTACCAATGACCAAAGCATCTTTTAATGAATTAGGTAAAAACAAAATAACCCCAACATGGGCAGTATTTACTAACAAACTTAATGTAACTATGTTAATTATGCAGCTTTTTGCCATTAAATATTAAACAAATAAATATATAAATAAATGCTTAAATAAGATTCTGCCCTAACAACAGAACTTGTTTCCTTCAGCTCAATTTCATACAATGTATCTTTATCTTGACTAAACTTGGACAAGACATATGCAATGATTCGATTTAGCGCATATTATAGAGGGGGCACATTTCTTTTTTGACAGAAACATGCGAGCATGAAAAAGCACTTTAATGAACAATGATAGAAAATGAACAATTTGCATAGTAAAAACAATGGTTGGCATAGTCAGAACAATAGAAACAGTCAGAATATAATTTGCGCTTATTTACCGAGAGCATTAAATTGTATCATTATGGTACTAGAACTGTCACCAATAATGCCCAGGGGGGGTACTCCCTATAAAGGGCTATACGGGGATGCTCCGCCCGAAAGGGGTACCTTTTTGCGGCTGGAGGTATATGAAAGGGTTGGGATTTTACGAGTTGAAGTATATGAAAGGGTAGGGATTTCACGAAGAATAGGAAAGGGAAGCGAAAACACGCCGTTGAAGTATAAAAAAGGGAGGGAAAACTGCATTTAAGTATTATAAAAAAAGGGCCTTTCAAAATAATATCAAACAGATGCATGTAAAGGCTATATGAAAGGGGTACCATTTTCAATGAAAGGTATGTGAAAGGGGTGCCATTTTCAATGAAAGGTATATGAAAGGGGTACCTTTTCTGTCAAAAACGGTATATGAAAGGGTAAGGGTTTGGACCTCGGGGCAGAGCATCGCCATACAAAACTTTGTTGAGTACCCCCCCCCCCCCGGGCAATAATGGAACAGTGGAAAGCTTGTCCCTACCCCACTCCCCCTCTGACTATGTCCCTGACACATACCAAAATCTCTAAAAACAAGGTGCTGCCATAATGCAGGATCATTTGAAAGAGATCTCATCTCTTTGCACGTGACAGCAAGATTCAGTATGGAGAGAACTGGAAGCCTTCCAAGAATCATCAGCTGAAACAAGCCACAAAATAAGACAATAAGTTAAAGTGCCACTATGATAAAAAAATGGGCGGCACGGTGGTCTAGTGGTTAGCGCGTCAGACTTTCAACCTGAAGGTCGGTGGTTTGAGCCTGGTCTCTGCTGTCGTGTTGTTTCCTTAGACAAGAAACTTTACTCCACACTGTCTCTCTCCACCCAGGTGTATAAATGGGTACCGGCGACAAAATGCTGGGGGTAACCCTGCGATGGACTGGCATCCCATCCAGGGGGGAGTAGCAATATTCCTAGTTGCTTCATGCTACAGAAACCGGGTTAAGCTCCGGCCGTGTGGGCCATCGTGGCTTGTGTGCAACTTTACCTTTTTTACCTTTATGATAAAAAATATACATTTTCTGTTCTCTTCATATTTTGAAAAAATATAAGTACTTGTTACTTACCTTGCAAAGTTTCAAGTCAAAACTCGTATGGGAAGTGCCATTATTTTAACCTTACATTTCGAATTCGGCTTGCCGCCATTACTCAGTTAAAAAATGACTGGGACCGAATCCTGAGAGTTGGATCGAGTTGGCCTAAAGATTTTGTGATGTCAATGACTCAACACGTATGTGCCTTTTGGCTTTGTTGTCTGTGACCCGGAGGGAACCGCGTTTGAGTCATTGACGTCACAAATCATGTCACATGTACCAGATGGCAAACCAGTAGAACATGGGCTCTGATTTATGAATGGAGTAATGGCGGACGGATTTTATGTGATTTTCGTGGGTTTTCGGCCAGCTATTTCTGGGCTGTGTAAGAATATATCAATAACAGGAGTCAGATTGTTTTTGGACAGTCAGATTGTTTTTGGAAAGTGTTTATTAAGCAGAAAATCCGTCTTTTCTACATAATAAGCAAGTTTGACACGTCAAGTTTAGTTATTAACCAAAAAAGACGCTATTTTCTTGTTATTAAGCAAGAAATGTGTTACTTTTTGCTTATTAAGCAAGTAACTTTTGCTTATTAACTCAGAAAGGTGCATGTTTTGCTTATTAACTAAAAGAGGCACAGCACTTTACAAACGCGACCTTCAGCCGCCATTACGGAAAAAGATATCGAGGACGAAAACGACGCAACGGATGAATAATTCTAGAAAAAAAACTATTTAGTGGATGTCTTGTCTGCTAAATCCTCCCATTGGGCTAAACAAAGTCATGACTTTCTTTCTCGAGACAGAAATTTTTCAAAAGTTCGACTTCGCGGCGCTATCGACTGTGTGCGAGCTGTTCGTTCGATGTTTATGTGTTAAAACCAAATTGAGCCTTTTTCACTCGAATTACACCATCAAAAGAGAACTTTCAGAGGTTTTTGAATGCAGCAATAGCGAGAGATTTTTATTTTAATTAAACATAGCTCATTCGTAATTATATTCTGTGCCGAGTGCCTCGTTAAAATCCATTTGGGACAAGCTTGGTCGACAACAACGAGGTCATATTCAATCGATTCGTACGCAAAGTTTAATCGCGGTCAAAACATTTTCATTTTCGCGTTATTTTGGAAAACAGGTTTTCTAATAGAAAAGTAGAACTGTTTGATTGTTTGGAAAGGCTCCAGCTTTTACGAATAAAGGACTCGTTTGGAATTTGATCCGACAAGCAAAATTATCGATGTATGCAAATTCAGGACAGAATTCCGTGACAGCACTGCACTTGAAGACATAAAATAGCGAAAAGGTTTACCATAATTAATTTATTTGATTGAAACCTAGTGTAAAAACAGTGGCATTACAGAAACTCGTTTTCTTTCTCGAATTCATTTTTTTTTTTTTTACAAACTAATATGAAGTCTTGAGAAACACTGTCAAGATAAGAGAACGGAGAATTCGCGGACTTTCTGCTTATTAAACAAAAAAGACAAGAAATGGTGTCACTTTTGTTTAATAAGCAGGTTATTCCTGCGTAATAAGCATATAAGGCAGAAAATCGAAACTACGGGGAAAAAGTTTTCCACCTTCCGATGGCAAAACTCGACCAAATTTAGCGTAACTTGTGGTACTACTGAATTGCAGCGAGAAAATGTCCTAAAACTTCTCCTTATAAAAGCTTAAGTAATTAAAACACAATTAAAAGTTTATCGATGGTAAAACTTGTCATCTGAAGGGGTTCGGGTTTTGTCCTAAAATTCGCTGCTAAAACCTTCTATTAATATAGCCAAGTGAATCAACAGCTTCACTTTATAATTCTATCCAAGTCTGCGTGCAAACGAAATCTACAACAGCGCGACAAAGTGACGCCGTCAATTTTCTATCAAAACATTTCCAGACTTTCTAATACTTTTCTTGGTGTGTAAAATACAATTCCCTTTTGAAATCTAGAACAGTTTCAAAGGTTGAAAGGCTCTTTCCCTTGCAATTGCGAGTTTTAAATCAAAGAATTTTTGTTTGTAATTTGATCGGACAACGCAAATCTCGGTTGAACTACCGGTATGCAAATTTGGATCAGGAATGAATTCCGCCGATAAAAGAAGAGCCGGTACCGAAACATTTTATTTGACGAACCTAATCTATTAAACCTGTAGAATTTTTTTGTCTCACATGAACACTCAGACGACCGGGCGAACTTTGCAAAACTGCATGAACAATGCGAGTGTAAACACTTCGGCTACGTAATAAACAAGAAAGACAATGAAGGTTTTCCTCTTTAATATATTACAGTAAAACAGTTTTCATCGAAGTTTATTAGACAAGTGTTCTCGAGAAGAGTCGTCAACATATTTACCAGTTTTTCTTTAAACGATCCATTTTTTCCCCTTCGAATTGGCGCGGCCAAAATAATTGCAGCGTTCGCGTCATTATAAATTTGTTGAGCATAGTTTACGATTCCCTACAGAAAAGAAAAGCAGCTTGATGTTTTGGAAAGGTTTCTTCGGAGAGATTTTCATTGAAAGAGATTTACATCATGTAATTTTAAAAATAAGCTAAGTTTACTGCAGGATTTCCCCGCCAAGACACCGCTTCACAAAACGCGCCGCACACGGGCCGCACAAAAGATTTTACCACCGGCGGGTGAAAATATTTGAAAAACTATTCGTATCAAGACAGTCATTTTTACAAAGGACCGGAATAGACTAAAACCCCATGGTAAAAAAGCTACTATTCCTGAGACTGCCATACGATGCGATTGGCGGGCAAATTCTAGTCAACCGCCCAAGAATTTTACCTGTAGACATCCGAAACTCCAGCGAGATAAACTAGCTCAAATAAATTAAATTGCTTTATAATAAACCTCTTTTACCGTGGCGAAAAGTGAAATCAGTTCCGACTCGCGTGAAGCTTGCGAACTGGATTAAACAGTCGTAATAAAAGTGCTGAAGATTTTAAAAACAAAGGTGCGAAAAGTGAAAATCACGATCGAGAAAAGGCGCGCACTTGAGTCGTCTTGCAGGTCAAGTTTACTTTAGCGCCAAAGTTGTGTTTTCGCGGGAACAAAACTGGTGACTTTTGAAAGCATAAAATAAATTCAAAACGGCAGTGAAAGTTATAAAACACCACTATCAATGTTAAATGTGTTTCTAAGCTAGGTTTATTAACAGAAATGAAATGAGCTCACCTTAGCAAAGTTGACAAATTTTCCTTGCGTTACGCGTTACAACAATGCCGGTTCTGCTGTCTATTTCAGGTCTTGTGCTATTTAAAGCTGTCATCAATGATTTGTTTGCAATTATGTTGTAGCAACCTCGTTGTGATATAGCAAACTGAAAAAAATCATGTACTTGCTGAGCCAAGAGTGCACGTGCAAAGTTCAATAATATTCCATATTTTTATGCGGTAGAATTGTAGGCACAAGTTTGGTTTATGATAGTATCAGAACCCATATTGCACAAACAATGTTTTTTAAACCATCCGGCTATCCAGATCGACCGCCAAAATATTTGTAGTTAGTAATGAAATCAAACGCTGCCCCGAAATAGTTCTCAAACACGCAAATCCATCAACCTGCAATCAGGGCGTTTTAATAGAGCCAAATCGGAGCAACGCAAATTTGGAGCGGTCGGGGTGTCATGATCAGTCATGACTGAAGTGTGTCAGTCAAAAGCACGTTGAGTATTTGTGCAACCTTACTGACCAATAGGTGAGTTTGCTGTCAGTTTGTGTGTCATTCATGGTGGAGTCAAACGTTCTCTCCATTGTGACTGACACAGTGCCAGCAATCAGATTTGTAGAACAAGCACGTTAGGGGCAAACCATTAGGTTGCGGAGGGGAGGGGGGTGTTTAGGTGATCTTTAAAAAATATATCCTGCAAGCCAACATTTTGAAAAAATATCCTGCAACTGCGAAAGCCCAATTTGTGGCTTTGTTCTTTTTTGGCCAAAAAAAAATCACCGCAAGCGACACGGCTAAGGGAATACAATTCAGGCATGGACAAGAACACCGACCCCCCCTCCCCTCCCCCCCACCCCCCCTCTGAAATTGAAAGGGAAGCGTGAGTCACGCGACACGGGAGGGGTGCGAACAATAAAGGGCTACACCTTATTGCTGTCAGTGTCAGGAAGAAAACGTTTCACTCCACCATGAATGACAAACAAACTGACAGCAAACTCACCTATTGGTCAGTAAGGTTGCACAAATACTCAACGTGCTTTTGACTGACACACTTCAGTCATGACTGATCATGACACCCCGACCGCTCCAAATTTGCGTTGCTCCGATTTGGCTCTATTAAAACGCCCTGATTGCAGGTTGATGGATTTGCGTGTTTGAGAACTATTTCGGGACAGCGTTTGATTTCATTACTCACTACAAATATTTTGGCGGTCGATCTGGATAGCCGGATGGTTTAAAAAACATTGTTTGTGCAATATGGGTTCTGATACTATCATAAACCAAACTTGTGCCTACAATTCTACCGCATAAAAATATGGAATATTATTGAACTTTGCACGTGCACTCTTGGCTCAGCAAGTACATGATTTTTTCAGTTTGCTATGTCACAATGAGGTTGCTACAACATAATTGCAAAACAAATCATTGATGACAGCTTTA
Organism: Cladopsammia gracilis; assembly: GCA_022457155.1. Classification (NCBI taxonomy): domain Eukaryota; kingdom Metazoa; phylum Cnidaria; class Anthozoa; order Scleractinia; family Dendrophylliidae; genus Cladopsammia; species Cladopsammia gracilis. Next base: position 354,391 of record JAJGOT010000580.1, read on the forward strand.
AATAGCACAAGACCTGAAATAGACAGCCGAACCGGTATTGTTGTAACCCGTAACGCAAGGAAAATTTGTCAACTTTGCTAAGGTGAGCTCATTTCATTTCTGTTAATAAACCTAGCTTAGAAACACATTTAACATTGATGGTGGTGTTTTATAACTTTCACTGCCGTTTTGAATTTATTTTATGCTTTCAAAAGTCACCAGTTTTGTTCCCGCGAAAACACAACTTTGGCGCTAAAGTAAACTTGACCTGCAAGACGACTCAAGTGCGCGCCTTTTCTCGATCGTGATTTTCACTTTTCGCACCTTTGTTTTTAAAATCTTCAGCACTTTTATTACGACTGTTTAATCCAGTTCGCAAGCTTCACGCGAGTCGGAACTGATTTCACTTTTCGCCACGGTAAAAGAGGTTTATTATAAAGCAATTTAATTTATTTGAGCTAGTTTATCTCGCTGGAGTTTCGGATGTCTACAGGTAAAATTCTTGGGCGGTTGACTAGAATTTGCCCGCCAATCGCATCGTATGGCAGTCTCAGGAATAGTAGCTTTTTTACCATGGGGTTTTAGTCTATTCCGGTCCTTTGTAAAAATGACTGTCTTGATACGAATAGTTTTTCAAATATTTTCACCCGCCGGTGGTAAAATCTTTTGTGCGGCCCGTGTGCGGCGCGTTTTGTGAAGCGGTGTCTTGGCGGGGAAATCCTGCAGTAAACTTAGCTTATTTTTAAAATTACATGATGTAAATCTCTTTCAATGAAAATCTCTCCGAAGAAACCTTTCCAAAACATCAAGCTGCTTTTCTTTTCTGTAGGGAATCGTAAACTATGCTCAACAAATTTATAATGACGCGAACGCTGCAATTATTTTGGCCGCGCCAATTCGAAGGGGAAAAAATGGATCGTTTAAAGAAAAACTGGTAAATATGTTGACGACTCTTCTCGAGAACACTTGTCTAATAAACTTCGATGAAAACTGTTTTACTGTAATATATTAAAGAGGAAAACCTTCATTGTCTTTCTTGTTTATTACGTAGCCGAAGTGTTTACACTCGCATTGTTCATGCAGTTTTGCAAAGTTCGCCCGGTCGTCTGAGTGTTCATGTGAGACAAAAAAATTCTACAGGTTTAATAGATTAGGTTCGTCAAATAAAATGTTTCGGTACCGGCTCTTCTTTTATCGGCGGAATTCATTCCTGATCCAAATTTGCATACCGGTAGTTCAACCGAGATTTGCGTTGTCCGATCAAATTACAAACAAAAATTCTTTGATTTAAAACTCGCAATTGCAAGGGAAAGAGCCTTTCAACCTTTGAAACTGTTCTAGATTTCAAAAGGGAATTGTATTTTACACACCAAGAAAAGTATTAGAAAGTCTGGAAATGTTTTTGATAGAAAATTGACGGCGTCACTTTGTCGCGCTGTTGTAGATTTCGTTTGCACGCAGACTTGGATAGAATTATAAAGTGAAGCTGTTGATTCACTTGGCTATATTAATAGAAGGTTTTAGCAGCGAATTTTAGGACAAAACCCGAACCCCTTCAGATGACAAGTTTTACCATCGATAAACTTTTAATTGTGTTTTAATTACTTAAGCTTTTATAAGGAGAAGTTTTAGGACATTTTCTCGCTGCAATTCAGTAGTACCACAAGTTACGCTAAATTTGGTCGAGTTTTGCCATCGGAAGGTGGAAAACTTTTTCCCCGTAGTTTCGATTTTCTGCCTTATATGCTTATTACGCAGGAATAACCTGCTTATTAAACAAAAGTGACACCATTTCTTGTCTTTTTTGTTTAATAAGCAGAAAGTCCGCGAATTCTCCGTTCTCTTATCTTGACAGTGTTTCTCAAGACTTCATATTAGTTTGTAAAAAAAAAAAAAATGAATTCGAGAAAGAAAACGAGTTTCTGTAATGCCACTGTTTTTACACTAGGTTTTAATCAAATAAATTAATTATGGTAAACCTTTTCGCTATTTTATGTCTTCAAGTGCAGTGCTGTCACGGAATTCTGTCCTGAATTTGCATACATCGATAATTTTGCTTGTCGGATCAAATTCCAAACGAGTCCTTTATTCGTAAAAGCTGGAGCCTTTCCAAACAATCAAACAGTTCTACTTTTCTATTAGGGACGGACCATTAGAAATCTTGGGAGGGGGGGTGACAATTCCCAAAAAAAAAATCCTGCAAAGGAAAATTGTCTCAAAAAAAATTCGTGCAAGCAGTTGACCATAAAAAAATAAAATCCTGCAAGCCAACTGGTTATATATACATTTATTTATTTATTTATTTATTTATTTATTTATTTTAAACTGGAACATATGAGAGTATGACATGCTCTCTGGTAGTAAAATTCATCAAAAAGCAACTTCAGGTTGAGTCAAATGCTGTCAAAAATTACCTGCCTCAAAGGTCTATCTGGTACATGTACCAACATCAGGGGCGGATTTAGGGGTGGGCCGAGGGGGCCGCGGCCCCCCCTTTTGCCTGGGATTATTATTATTTTTTTAATATTTTAGTTAGCAACGTCTGTCAGATGGTATTTTGCAGCTTTTGCTTTGTTTCCTGAGATATATTTCCTTTATTATCAATATGAACATTATCAAGCGTTGTTCGAATCAACCCGCCTTTATAAACAAGTTTCAAGAATGTTTACAGAAGCACCATGGGAGAAGACCGCCTCAACTGTTGCTGCTCTTTGTTCACAATGACGTAGCTTTAGATTATGGTGCAATTGTTGACGACTATGCCAAGGGTAACCAGAGAAGGATGACATTAATCAACCCCTGCAGTGACTCTTCTTAAAGTCATTTCCACGGGATATTTCGTTTGTTTAATTTGTTTTTGAAAAATTATCTTAAAATCTGTCATCCGAAGCCTTCATTTTTGGTCACAAATGTTCCCAGAATGCATGCAGTATAGCATCAATTTTCCGGGGGGAAATGTTGCTGCTTTCGCGTTCTCGCCGCAATTGCTAGCTATTGCTGTGGCTCATTTTTGATTTAGTATTATTGTTAAGTTGGAAAAGGTCATGTCATTCATCAAAACACGCATCATTTTAAAAGTGTTTATTGTACTTCTTTGACAACCACACCTTTATTTTATTAAATATTTCAGCATTTCTTGTTCAATATGGAATCCAAGCAATTGATAAATTTAGGCGTCCAGAATGCACCAGATTGCATCTCCGAGTACTCCAATTATCAAAATTTTTCGGGGGGGCATGCCCCCGAACCCCCCTAGATTGTCACGCCTTTGGCGCTCCTGATGGGCGCTAACGCGCCCATATTGTCACTATAAAAATTGCTCCGGCCCCCTCTTTATAGATTTCCTGGATCCGCCCCTGAACATCTTAAATTAAAACCTTGTTTATGTACATATTTGAAAACACTGTAAACATCATGAAATATGTAACCTGCTCTACTACACGCAAGTATTTTTTTTAAATACATTACAGATTGTCCAACCGTCCCGATTTCGTCGAGATTACCCCGATTTTGCTTGAAAATCCCGAATCCCGACCAATGTGATCGGGATAGGAAAAATCCCGATTTTGACATCCGGTTCTGTCATTTTCGTCAAATTCTCATAATACTCACTATACAAAAAGACGAAATTGCGTATACTTAACTCTGATATCCAGATAAACTAAAGAAACAGCAAGAAATATAAAATGAAATCGAGTACTTGTATGTGGAGCCACACAAAGAGACGCAAAGCGACGAGAAGCCACATCAATTTGCCAAACATTTTTGACAGAAATTGTTGTCTCAGAACACTAGAAATGGAGTTTCAGAGCATCCAGATTTCAAAGTTTTCTGGTGGGGCATGCCCCCAGACCCCCCTAGCGGCTCGCGCCTTCGGCGCTCGACCACTCAATCTCAATTCTTATTTCTCGCCATTTTTTAGGCAAAGGTTCCACAGTCTGACTTAAATATACTCTCCAGCGTTTAATACCAAAAATGGATTGGGCCAGGTATAAAACAAAAAATTGGAGCTTGCATGCATTTATAAAGAAGATCTCAGAAAAAAAAAACCTGCAGGCTTGCACCTCCCAAAAAAAAAAATCCTGCAGGAAACTCGGGCCGAAAAAAAAATTCATACACTGAAAAATTTTTGACCCCCCTCCCAGGATTTCTAATGGTCCACCCCTTAGAAAACCTGTTTTCCAAAATAACGCGAAAATGAAAATGTTTTGACCGCGATTAAACTTTGCGTACGAATCGATTGAATATGACCTCGTTGTTGTCGACCAAGCTTGTCCCAAATGGATTTTAACGAGGCACTCGGCACAGAATATAATTACGAATGAGCTATGTTTAATTAAAATAAAAATCTCTCGCTATTGCTGCATTCAAAAACCTCTGAAAGTTCTCTTTTGATGGTGTAATTCGAGTGAAAAAGGCTCAATTTGGTTTTAACACATAAACATCGAACGAACAGCTCGCACACAGTCGATAGCGCCGCGAAGTCGAACTTTTGAAAAATTTCTGTCTCGAGAAAGAAAGTCATGACTTTGTTTAGCCCAATGGGAGGATTTAGCAGACAAGACATCCACTAAATAGTTTTTTTCTAGAATTATTCATCCGTTGCGTCGTTTTCGTCCTCGATATCTTTTTCCGTAATGGCGGCTGAAGGTCGCGTTTGTAAAGTGCTGTGCCTCTTTTAGTTAATAAGCAAAACATGCACCTTTCTGAGTTAATAAGCAAAAGTTACTTGCTTAATAAGCAAAAAGTAACACATTTCTTGCTTAATAACAAGAAAATAGCGTCTTTTTTGGTTAATAACTAAACTTGACGTGTCAAACTTGCTTATTATGTAGAAAAGACGGATTTTCTGCTTAATAAACACTTTCCAAAAACAATCTGACTGTCCAAAAACAATCTGACTCCTGTTCAATCTAATTTATAGCAATTTGCATTTGTCTAAACCTATTACATACAACTGCGTTAAAAAAAGCGGGAAAAGAAATACAAAAATTTTGATCGTAGTGGCACTTTAAACAATAAATCATGTTTAATTTTGTGTGTCTTTCAGCTGTTACTAGAAATCTACTTTCTGAATGTAAATAGTTGACAACTTTTGCATTCAGCCTAACGGCAATTTCAAACTTGACTTCGTCCCCAGTAGTGGCAACCTGAAGGTCTGAAAGTTTATTCAGTCTCCAACATTTTCACCACATCCACCTTCCTTATTCAGTCTGGCTCAGTTGACAACAACTTTTGTATTTATCCTAACGACAGTAAACATGCAGCGTGCGTACATCGAGTTATGGATGCACGCAGGAGGTTGCTAAACACGAAAGAAGTGCAAGAGTCAATTGAGGCAATAGCCGAGAGCGACTCTAGCTTCTTGAACTCATGCTTAGCAAACCTCTCAAGTGCATCCATAACTCATATGCACAGCTGCGACATTTACCATTTCTTAATAACATATCATGAAGACAACATATCAAAATTGCCAACAAAACAAGCTGAGTGATGCGAGTGTGCTCCCACAGGCAAATGGGTGGTGCATATCAACCAATCAGAGCGTTCGCTTTTCTTGAGGTATGTTGTAAAAAACATTAAGTAGTACAATATAGAATACACAATACCTTGACTTCTGCTGGAAGAGCCATAAGACCACATAGCTGTGGCAACCCAAGGGCTGAATAAATAATATGAAGTATAAATGAAATGGTCAGTAAGAACACAAAATGAACTTAAATAGACCTTTTTATTGATACAGCAGCCATGTTGATTTTGCCCCCCTTTGGCATCCCTAATTTCAATGTTCATTATGGGATGCCTAGGGGGAAAAATCAATATGGATGCCGTATTGGTAATCAAAGGCTCCTATGAGCCAATACGTGAATACAAAACAACCTTGGGACCCTCCCCTCTCCTACGTGTTTTGCTCCACTAACCCCCTACCTTCTGTGTCCAAATCCCTACCCTCCCCTCCCTCCAATGTCATCCTCATGTGTAAGGCAGGTGACTACTGCCTATTCCATTTGGAAGAGGCAAAATATATGTGCAAGCTTTACGTACTGGTTAGCGCAATAGCCAAGAAAAATTAACAGGCGATGCATACAAAATGTAGAAGGAGAGGAAGTTTGCATATTTGTCCCGTCTGTTATGACTCGTTCTCACGATTTAAAAAGGTCTATTGGTCTCATAATTTGTACCATTTGTACATAGCACATGAGGTAACTAATACCAGTTTATGCTGTGTTCAAACAAGTCTTGAAGAATGCAGTATATTTTTACCAGATCTCATAAAGGCCAACAGAGGATAGGCAACTTGATCCTTGATAAGTCTTGAAAGCCGATGAAGATTGTAATACACTGAAGATGCTCCTGGAATTCAAGTAAAAAGGAGTTGAAAATCAATTCCACTGGTGGTGTGAAAATGTTAGAGACTGTTGGTGAGATAAGGGGAGGGTGGGGCGGGGGAAGGGGCTGTGCCCTCCAACCCCCCTGAATATAGCCCACAACTCACCACTACACCTCTACTATACAAGTACAAGAACTACCTTGCTAGTAATCAATGCCTGTGGTGTACCCACCGTTGGCTTTGAGATCCACATTTCCTCTGACAAAATCAGTAGGCTGTAACCTGCACTGGTACACTTCACTTTTTGACACTGAATCAGCAAGACCTAAAATCAAGAATAATAGACAGCAATTCCTACATGTAATTCCTCAAATTGAAGCTATTGAGCAGTACCTTACTGTGGTACTGTTTATCATATTGTACAAGGTGGTTCTAACTAATGTCTTTTGAGTCTGTGTATGAAATCCTTAGGTATGACCATTCAAATGAAAGCTCTTGAGCAGTACTTTCCTTTGGTGCTGTTTATTATGCTGTACAAGGTGGTTCTAACTTTTGAGTCTGTGGATGAAATCCTAAAGTATGACCATTCAAATGAAAGCTCTTGAGCAGTACTTTCCTTTGGTGCTGTTTATTAAGCTGCACAAGGTGATTCTAACTTTTGAGTCTGTGGATGAAATATTAAAGTGTGACCATTCAAAGGAAAGCTACTGAGCAGTACTTTGTTGTGGTACTGTTTATTATGCTGTACAAGGTGATTCTAACTTTTGAGTCTGTGGATGAAATATTAAAGCGTGACCATTCAAAGGAAAGCTATTGAACAGTACTTTCCTGTGGTACTGTTTATTATGCTATACAAGGTGATTCTAACTTTTGAGTCTGCGGATGAAATCTTAAAGCATGACCATTCAAATTTCCTACAGAAATGACTGTCTCTAAATTCTGAATTTTGGCAGCAGTGATTGGGAGTGCTGAAATTATAAAGAAATAATACAGACTGGGGGGGGGGGGGGGGGGGTACTCGTTGTGCCTTTTAGGGATCAAAATTTGGGTGCTAAAATCTAAAATGACCACCGTTAGAATAATTGCGGTACCTTTTATAATTGAGCTGAGTTAAAAATATGACAGAATATGACGTGTTACTTTAGAATTGGTTTTTCTTATGGGTAATCATTTCAGCCACACCCATCAATTGATATTCTGGTACCTTTTAGGGTGTTTTTTGAATATTTCTGATGAGCACCCCTGTCATTTTTATATGGCAGTCCCCCCCCCCCTCCACCCAGGAATACAGACTGACATACCATGTACCATAACATAAGGTCCCAAGGAAGTGCAGGTCAATGAGCACCCCTGTCATTTTTATATGGCAGTCCCCCCCCCCCCCCCTCCACCCAGGAATACAGACTGACATACCATGCACCATAACATAAGGTCCCAAGGAAGTGCAGGTCAAGGAGCATGTCAAACCAGGACAAGATGCATGTGTGTATTTTATTCTTGCATTTCCACCCTTCTTCCAGTCCCCAGGAGGGACAGTCCTGTCTAAATTATCCGCTTCTTCACTTTCCACTGAATCCTGCAAAGCATGTTCAAGAAAAAAAACTCATGCTCAGATGATGCTGCACATTTTGAAGACATAATTATATTCATGGAAAATTCACCTACTATTAGGCATTGACAATACTTTTATTTATGGGTGATGTAATTATTTTATACTGTTTACGACAGGGTGCAGAGGAGGCAAATTTTATCAGAGCAAACTTATGAATGTGACCGAACAAAGCATCAGTTGATTGTGTCATACATCTGTTGAAATTGTATCCTCAAGCAGAAAGCCACGAAGAACAATTACTGTGGACATTGTCGCCAGGGCTCAGTTGTTCAAACATGGATAGCACTATCCATTGGATAAATCACTATCCGGTGGATAGCGCAATGGGTTTTGTTATCATTTATCCACTGGATAGTGATTTATCTGGTGGATAGCGCTATCCACTCTTTGAACAACTGAGGCCAGGAGTACCACTTCATGCCTTGTCCACCCAAGGTCACCACTGTCAGCTTTTGGATTTAGGATAAAATTTCACCAGACAGGTAACACCATAAACTGATGCTTTGTTCAGTCATGTTCAATAGAATTAATTTTGTTTATAATAAGAAGAAATTACAGTCAAATTTGCCTCCTCTGGGCCCTGTTTGTGACTACCTCAGATGCACAGATGTAGCCAGTCTCTACCATCAGGAAGTGAATCACAATCCAAGCTGCTTCATGAATTGTCCCCACATCTACAGCTCTATAGAGATCTTCCAGAGCTTCTGGAATACCCTCTCGACAAAGAAGAACATGTGAAGATCCGAGAGAGGTCAATGATACTGTTTGCTGTTGGGGTTCATTATGACTTGGTTGTTCTCTTGCTGTACTGGTCTGTGGCATGTCACTCTGACTTGTGAATGCGGCTGAACTATGCTACAAGAATTTACAAAATGTTAGTGCTACAGTAAACTCTCTTAAACACGGACCCGCACTATAAAAGGAACCTTGGCCTGGCCAAGCCGCCAGTCATTTCACACTTGACACCGAAATGTCAACATCACGTGCATCCTTTTGCTAATGGAGAACTGTTACTGGCACGAAATTCAAATTTGGCAAGCTAAAATATTATACATGTATTCATGCTAAAAGGCGCATAAATTCAAATAATGTTTTTAGTTTTATTTTCGTGAAAGATAAATCCTATACAAGATTGAACTGGTGAAGGTAGAATTAGACCTATTTTGGGAGGCAACGGTCTTCCTCCATGTTGCTTGCAGTGTCAGCCATCTTTGATTAGCCTTTGAAGCAGCAATGATGTGACAAAGAGGGGTGGAGCTATCCCTTTTATAGCGTGGGTCCTTGTTTAAGATGGACACCCATGAAAGGCAGGCACCTCTCAAAGACGGATATCCATAATTATTATTGCCTGATTCTGGCCAAATTTCAATAATTATTGTTCGTCTCTAACTTAAGGGGACACTGTCCCGACTGAAATATCATGTTTTCATAATTATATGGCCAGGAGCTTGCTTTTAGCCTACTTTATTATCTTAAAATTGGATCATGAAACCATCACCAAAAGTGACAGAAGCAAAAAAATAAATTATGAACTTAACAGACAAAATAACGACCAAAAAGGTCAAAATGTCACAAGAATGGTAAGTTTGATTTCTTGATGGCCTGTCAATAAAGATACATAGGGTGTCCTAAGGCCCAAAACACTTTCTCAAAGATGTGGATTTTCTTTCCCATTTTTAACCTGTGAATATACGCGCATGCGTAATGAATGGGTTATCGGTAACAGCGACAGATATGCAAATGAGTCACTCACTTGCTCACTCCTTCCATCAGCTGTAAACTTAGTAACGTAATACTTTGTTACGATGCGTTTTGTAACAAGAACAGCGTGAATCTAGCGATAACAATAACTAAATTGTTGTAAATGAATATAAACAACAATAAGCTTAAAGATGTTTTGCATTTGGAGTCTTTAATGCAATGTTAAAATCGATCTAAAAGGAATTTTCAACCGAGACACATATTTTGATGCTTATCTACCTTGAAGTAATAAAATTTATCCCGTTTCAAGTCAGTGATCACGGTCGCCGAATGGTGTAAAGTGCGGACTAACAGCCAAAAGTGATGAAAGCGATGTACAGTGTGCTGTATTTTTCTTTTTGCGTTTGTCAAAAATTCTTACGTTTATTTTAAAAAATATATTGAACCGTGTCAGTGTGATATCATAACCTTACCGCAATACTGTGTTACGTGTTAGCATTTCTTATTCACGGGTTGGCTCTTAGGAGCCTTTGATTTTCCCTAACAAAGGCCTAAAACATACAATTCTGGTGAAAGTTACCAAAAACATACTTAGGACGTTCTTGCCTGGAGCCCTTCAATTACAGTTTTATAGAAAGTAATGCCAGGACAACCACTTAACAGTAACTGGCTAAAATCCTGACCTGACCTATGGCCAGATTAGACCTAAAAATAACAGTAAAAAGGCTCTCCTAATAATTTTATGAGTAACCTTGGACACGACCATGTCATTAAAAATCACCATGTCTTTCATTGGAAACTTTTGTCCATCATGTTAGTTGATGGACTGCACCTTCTACCATCTTTGATAAAAAGCTCAAGATAGGTGTTGTACAGGACATGGTTGTCCTGTTAACCCTTTAAGCCCTAATATCAAAATTTAAATTCTCATTTCTAGTTCTATACATTTCTTATAGAAGTAGTAGGGAGAAATTGTTTGGATATCAAGAGAATTCATCTTGTGTGATCATGTCCTTAATTCTCATGACCTTTTTGATTGATAAAAGATTCTGCACACCTTCCGTCCCTCCCCTCTCCTCTCCTAGGCGTTTTGCTCCACTGACCACCAAACCCCCCCCCCCCCTGCATCCAACTCCTCACCCTCCCCTCCCTCCACAGGTGACCATTACATATTGCAGGCTCAATGTTAACAGTCGATTCAGCTGGCGAGCAAGTGAAATTTCTACCCAAATGACATGTCTCCTTTAATGCTTTGCATATTTACATGTACGAGTTAAAAAACACAACAAAATTACGGGGCAGTACGCAGCTCTTACAAGGTCTTCTCTGATTTGCTGAGAAAACAATAGAACAAACAACACAACAATGGACCCTAGCCCCCAAAACAATAGAGCTGCGTGACACCCAGGTCCAGGTCCTCCAACGAACAGCATTGAATAAAAGCTGGAAAGATCATATAACCAACAAGGAGCTCTGTCGAAATCTACCTCCCATCTCAAAAACTCTGCAGACTTGTAGCCTACAGTTCAGTGGACATTGCTGGAGAAGCAAGAATGAGACTGCTTCTCAGCTACTTTAAGGAGGCGCACAGCAATAACTTTCATAGACCAATTAGAGAGGGACACTGGGCTGGCACAACAGGAACTCCTAGTTATCATGTCTGACAAAGGAGAGTGGAGAAAACTTATTAAATCAGTGCGCGTGTGCCCCAAGTAGATAGATAAGAGCTGCATGGTATCTGAAAATTACCTGCTCAGAACCACCTGCACATTCCATTACATGAAAGTGCTGGGGAAGGCGCTGATTAGTTGCGAAACCTGCATTTTGATTTCCTGATACATTTCCATGTTGCTCTGTGTTTCTGGTTGGTAAAACATGGATCAAGTCGCCATTCACTATCCCCAAGTCTGTGAGCAGTAGAGTGTCGTCATCTAAAAAATCCTGGCCATTTAGACTTAGGTTGAAACTGTTTGTTCTGCAAAAAATGCAGAGAAAGAGAAATATTTAGCCTCAGCAGATGGCAATCAGTGGTATTAAAAGTAATGATAGGGGATGCAGACTATCAAAATGCAGGGAACACTATTTTTTCAAAATATATTAATAAAGTTAAGAATGGGCCAAGAAGAATAATGGAGTGCATTAATCACCCGCAGTAGCTGTAGTTTACTTGTGTTAAGCTTAGCTTAACTTACACTCTTAAACTCCAATTGTTATTTTAAGGACCAAATTGTTAAAACAAATCGACAGGAAAGAACTTAAAATTAAAACAACAAAAAGGTTCTTACCTGTCGATTTGTTTTAACAATTTGGTTCTTAAAATAACAATTCGAGTTTAAGAGCGTTATTAAAGCTTACCTCAAATTAAACTTTCTGCAGACAGCCTCTCGGCAATCATTAAGCGTAATTGCATCGCCTAACAATTCAAGCACTTCTCTTTGCCTGTTGAAGACAGCTCTGAGTTTCATTTCATCCAAAAGTCAGCAAATGTCTTGAAAAATATCTGCTAAATTTGCAAAGTCATACGACGTGCCGGCAGCCATTTTGTTTTTATTATACGCGCGCGCAAGGACCTGTGGGTATAGTAAAATGAGTTTCCCTGGGGGAGGTAGCAGAGTAAAGTGGAATTGTTTCTTCACTTCAAACACGATTTATGACTGAGTAAAAAATTTTCTACTAGAACTTGATGATCTCCTTGTATCTCCACAGTCTCTCCTCTTACAACTCCACCAGCTCCAATCTTCTTTTTCAGTTCTTGTAGCAAAATGGCGGGATCACCCGAGACATTACTGATCACAGTGACTTTTTTACCCTTGGCCCGATTTTCATACGAAATAGGCAGCTTTCCCTTTTTCGTTCGTTTGACGGAAAATCGAAGCGTTACGTTTGCTGTTTCCTCCTGTTTCAAGCTCGTTTCTGCTCCTGAACTAACCTCAGAAGAACACGCTGATCCGAACTCTTCCGAACTTTGAGAAGCTTGCGATGTTTGGGACGCGAGAGAACCGGTTAAAAAGCTTGCAAACGTTAATTCTGGGGGTCTGATCTCTTTCTCGGATTCTTGAGCTCCTTTCTTGTTGCGTTTTGGCATTATATGTCGGCCGAATCATTAATGTGGGCAAGCAAGACCGAAAAGAAATGAGATTGACCAATGAGATTATTCAGGCTTATTCACCGTTCCACCGTTGTGCATGTCTCATAACTCGAAGGCGAAGCGGCAATGTTATGCAGTCAGCGGATTTACTTGTCATGCGCTTTACGATGTAAACAAACCCTAAACGAAGCAAAATTTGTAATTTACAAGCTAACTGTGCAGTTGCAAAGCTTGGAAATGTCTGGTAAAGACATTTTCCTGTGTTGCAAGAGGGGAGACCTAAATACAGTCAGGTAAGAGGTGTATTTTGCACATATAGTTTGTATTTGTATTTTTAAACAACGTAACGTATTGCTTTGGCTAATTATTATGACGTTATGCGTCTCAACTGACATATTTTTTCGCTCTCGTCCCCAGAGAATTGTCGTTATTTTTTGTAAATGTCATTACACTTCAAAGTTTAAGTAAACCCTAAAAGTTAACCTTTAGTACGTTTAAAATAAATTCATGAAATGTATAAACAACGGTTTGTTAGTATTTTTATATACGTGTTGAGCAAATTATGACAGCGATATATGACATTTCCCGACTCCCGCGACCTAAATGAGCGAGCGGCGTGCATGATTGCAGTTTCAAACTTTCTCAGGGTTTCCAGCACCATGCTAGCAGAGTCCCCTTCGATTTTTCTGTTAAAAATCGGGAAGATTGGGGACTCCATTAGCAGGGTACGTTTCCGGTCACACGTACGATCTCGACCAATCAGTATATTTTCAATCCGAAGTTTGCTTAAGTCCACAGCAAGAGGGCGGTTTTGTGGTCAGATTATAAGTTGAAAGCGATATTAAAGTGGCAAAAATGGGCTGAAAATGTTTTGCACTGTGCTGTTTTTGGTTTTCAGTAGGTGAATTATTTTGAGGTGACAGCTTGTACATTCCGAATCCTAAACTCTAATTGCAACAGCTCGTATTAACACCTTCAATAGCCTTATGCCTTTTACATCCCTAACTCAACCAACCCAACCACTACCGCGATCCATGCGGGGCAGTGTCGTAATAGTCGTAATAAGCTACGCAGTTTTCGTTGGTCCTGCAACTTATCTCGCAGTGGCTCAGCATTACAATCGCAAGTTTAAAAGATGTTACATTCAAGCTGTACGACTCTCGAAATTTGCAGGATATCGTGGCATAATATTAAATGGCTAAGAGGAGGGGGGGGGGGGGGGGGGGGGGTGGGTGGGTATTCCGGTATATTAGTGATGGGGGATGCCAGTGACTAATTTTATTTTTTAATCCGATTTGAGAGCGCTTTTGTAGTCAGAGTATACGTTGAGACTGATAAAAGTACCGAGAAAAAAATGGGCTGAAAACATTTAGCATTGTCCGGCCATTATTTTCAGTAGATGGTTTCTTTTGTGCCGCAAATGCTAATACCTCCAGGATTAACTAACTCGAACCTTACCACTGACCACTAACTATTAATAATATTATTGTAACAGCACGATCCTACAAACACTTTTTCAAAAGCTTTCCTTTTAAATCCTTAACTTAACTAACCGAACCACTAAGTATACCGCAAACCCTGCAGGGTCCCAGGTCCTCAGCAACTTATCTCGGAGAGGCTCAGCAAAAGCAATGGCAAGTTAAAACGATGTTACACTTAAGCTGTGTGACACTCGAAACTTTCAAAGTATCGTGCGATGGCATTATAGAGAAAAGGGAATGCTGCCCATTTCCGCGCAAACTTTCATTTCTAGTCTGTTTGTGAGGCTAGGTTAGGCCCCCTGTGAAACAACCAACATATTTTTAATAAAGGAAATGAATTGTTAGGAAAAAATCATTGCTAGGAATAGCCTAAAGCCCCAAAACGTCTTTGTCAGTCTTGTTTTTTGTGTTGGAACAATTGATAACCATTAAAACATGTCTGTGAAGTTATTTTTATTCATAGCGTCTAAACGAAGATAAAAAGAAAAGATTGTTCAAGACTGTGTAGCCCGGGCATACTGCCCCACTTATATCCTCGTTCCCGGTCGCTAGGATCTTTTCTCGCGAAGGCCCCTTTCGCTATCTTTGTTACCGCGGCTTTAAAGTTTCAAGGTTTCATTATCAATCCCTTGATAATAAACTTTGTTTTGGGTCCACCCCGAAAGCGTTTTTTGACAACAATCACTTGCTATATGCATCGCCTATTTTCATTTTATTCCACATTCGACAAAACCTGACTTCAAGTTGAGTTTCCGACTTGTTTTGCAGAAACCTTGTAGAGAACGGAGATGCAGAGTTAAATCTGAGAGATCGCTGGGACAGTACGCCACTGTGAGCATAGATTATCATAATTATTATGTAAATAATTTCCTAAGTAAACATACAAATTAAATGACAGAGAGATCTGGGACGGACAACACACCGTTGTAAGCATACATTATCATAATTTTCCAGGTTTTGCCGCAGACGCAGACATAGATATACGTATTTAAATAAATTATCGCGATGAAAATTACAGTTGAAGCTCTCGTGTTGGCCACCACTTCTGGGAATTGGGAGAAAAAGTGGTCATAACTAGGGCAAGTCTTCTACGCAACCGTTCAACGCTCGAAGCATTGGACCTGGATGAGGTGCACCTCTATTGTTTTTAGGGCTAGGGTCCATTGTTCTGTTGTTTATTCTATTGTTTTCTTAGCCAATCCTGTGACGCGTTCCGAAAGGTGCACTTTTGCCCCAACGCTCCCCCCGGGGAGGAATGATTATGAAGACACAAATAACGCCTGATGACAAACAAACTAGAGCTGGATTGCAAGGATTGAAGTGGATTACAGTTCATGAAATTTGATTTACTGACAGGCGGTTTAGAAATCAAACTTGCTATTCTTGTGAAATTTTGACTTTTCTAGCCGTTATTTTGTCTGTTTAGTTGATGTTTCTTTGCTTCTATCACTTTTGGCGACGGTTTCTTCCAATTTCAAGATAATAAAGCAAGCTCCTGGCCATAATCTTGAAAAAACTTTATTTCAGCCGGGACAGTTTCCCTTTAAAATGCAAATTTAAAATGAAATTGAAAATGGGATGTTTTTTCCCCTAAAATAAAACGTCCTTCAGAAAGTTTTTTTGGAAAGATTTCCGTATAACCCTATACATTAGTTATGCATACCGTTCTTAAAACTGAAACAAAAGCCAAAACAGTAGAACGTCTAAAGAATAGCGCATATATGTATAATTAATGTATGGGGTTATACGGAAATCCTTACCAGTTTTTTGAAACACAACCCGAACTAACATCCTCCATTATCTCCTTCACGTCTAGGTATTACGCGTGTCTATGTGGTCACGAGGCATTGGTAAACTATCTTTTACAGAACGGTAAGTTTTTTTTGTTTTCTCCTGTGAAATATATATATATATATTTTGATTTTTTTTTTGAAAATCTTTATTGATTAACATACACCACATTTACACTAAAATCATTACACACAAAAAAAAGTCATAAAAGAAAATGAACGTAGAGGGAGATTAAGCATTGGAAAAAAATTACAAGAAGGAAAGAAAAATTAATGTTACAACTTAAAAAAAAGAACGGTAAGTTGATTGGAGGACGAGAGAGCGACTTTCAATTGAGTGTCGTAAAACCAAAACCAAAGTAATGGTCAATACAATCCCAAGAGACCCAGACAATTTGATGAACCAAGCGCGGAAAAACGCTTGCGAATAAGTCACCCTAACCCGAAACAACAAAATTTTGCTTACGTGCCATGTGCCGCCTAATATACAACTAAATTGGATAAAAAGATTCAATAATTCAAAACAGAAGCAGTAGTGGGGAGAAAAAGTGCATGATTACAAGGATGGAAGTGGATTACAGTTCATCAGTTTTGATTTCCTGACAGGCGGTCAAGAAATCAAAGTTTCCATTCTGGTGGAATTATGAGTTTTTTTGTCGTTGCTTTGTCTTTTTAGTTCATATTCTTTGCGTCCATCGCTTTTGGTGATTTTTTCCTTCCCATTTCATGATAATATTTAAAAGCAAGCTCAAAGCGAGCCCCTGGCCATAATCATGAAAACACGATATTTCAGCCGAGACAGTCTTCCTGTAACTTCTGATTGGTTCAGTGAGAATACAGCGATTCTCAGTTTCTTTTTAATTTCCTTAACAGGAGCTTTTTGTGCGCCAAATTCGTTTGATGGGGAACGATGTTTGTACGCAGCGCTAACAGACAAGATAAGAAGTCTGTTAAAGAGCTATAAGGCCATCACTCCAGAGTGCATGAGAAGGGATTCGTACAGAGAATTCCTTAGAAGGTAACTTGAAAGGAAAGTAACCGGACTGTGCAATATGTTCCACAGGGACACCCAACGAGGAATGTTTAGGAAAACGCTTGGAATAGGCCTTTATCACGCGGCTGCCATGTTGACTCCCCGGAGAATAAAATGCTTTGTTTTTGCCCGCCCAGCCTCGCAGTGAAAAAGTTGAAAACGAGGTTGGGCGGGCAAAAATATTTTGTTTTTATACGAAATGGCGGGGCGTGATCAAGGCCTATGGCATTGTAATGTATTGTTTTTTTTTTTAAGTAGGGATTGTCCGAAAGAAGGTGTTTTTTCCGCATTCCACATATAAAATTCTCCAAAATTTGTATTCAATGTGAAGAAACTTTAGTGTTCGTGTTATAAACAATGTTTCGGAATGTTTGGTGGCAATTGTCCGATTTGCCGGTCAGAAAATGGCTTCAAGTTGCGGCCTTTCGATGGGAATTCCAGGGAATGATGCGTTTCCCTCCCCCTTACACCTTACCTTGGAGGCTGGATCCGCTTCTATTCGACCACTACTCTGGAAAAGAAAGGACAAGGGAGGTTAGGCCATCCATACTCTTTTGGTTAAACATTGAACCGTCGTGTTATATCTTATTGTATCTTGTTTTGCAGATGTCTGGAAGATTGTCCGTACGCAGATGTGTGTTTCTTGGTGCATGATGAACCTGTTCATGCGCACCGAGTGATTCTCTCTGCTCGTTCGTCCTACTTCGCTCACATGTTCATGAGTAAATGGCGCGATAGGCGCATCATTGAACTGAAAAACAGACTGGTAAGATCATCTACTAAACGAGTACAATCAGTTGTGCTATCAGCCTGCTATTTTATTGGAAAAATGAGCTTTACCTCCGTCGTCCCAGTTACTCAGTCCCACCAGACGAGAGTAAGATCCATCTCTTACTTAAGAGCTTCAATTTCAAAATGATCACGCTGCAGGATTTCATCCACAGACTCAAAAGCTAGAAGCACCTTACACAGAATAATAAACAATACCACAGTAAAGTACTGCTCAAGTACTGCTCATTTAAATGGTTTGACACTTAAGGATTTTGCCCATAATTCAGCATATAAAGCAGTTATAAAAAGCATCGCAAGAATGTACTGTTTACTGGAATGTGGTTATGCATGACTTTGGGAGTGAAACATAGCAAAACTGTAAGAGCGGTTTTCAAAATATATCAAACACGAGGAAGAGTGTTTCATCAGGATATCCAAACACCGAGAAGTGAGTTGAAAAACGAGGCGCAGCCGAGTTTTGTTAACCCGCTTCGAAGTGTTTGGATACCTGATGAAACACTCTTTCGAGTGTTTGATATAGCTTCTCAAACTGATCATTAAATGCGGAGAAAACGTAGGAATAAGACCGGATATCCACCTCCTTCACGGTAGTGATTTCCTTTGTGTTCCCGTCATGGATTATTAGTAAGTTTTAGAATTGAGTGTCAAAAGTAAAGTCGCGATTGTTTTGGGGTCTTTTGGTTTTGCTTTGCTTTGCGATTGACTGCAAAATCCTGCACCACCTTCTCTACCAGTCAGACTGAGTAATTGGCGTCGGCTACGTGTATTTGCTAAAAGTTCTGATTGGTTCTTTGGGTTGCCTGTGATTGGCCAGATTTGGTCTTACGTCAATTGAAATTGAAAATTGCTTTAAACGTGGAATACTTCAAGCGCTGACGTTTAGCCCTGTTAAATTAACTATAGTAGCTATACTTTGGGCAAAACTAATGAAAGGCGTATCTTTCACACCTTTCGTACAAAGTTGCGTTTTCAGTCAGAACCGACTCATTGAAGATAATTTTGTTTTCTCAGGTAAAACCCTCTGCCTTCAGAGCCATTCTACAATACCTGTACACAGATCGACTGCATATTCATATAGATGGAATTGATGACTGCATCCGTCTTGCGCATCAGTGTAAACTGGAACAGCTTAAGTCCCAACTCCAGATGAGACTTGATAGCATCGAAGTGTTCGGTATGAAAATACAGCCGAACCTCTCCACAACGGCCACACCTTCGGACACAACTATCTGGCCGTTGTAGAGAGATGGTCGTTACATTACAGGGAGGGTATTGATTAGAGGATTTGAGTGAATGAGTAGGAAGTCGGGACAAGAAAACATGGCGGTTGTAGAGAGGTATCGATTAGATGAGGGAGGGTATCGATTTAATAGAGGATTTGAGTGAACGAATAGGAAGTCGGGACAAGGAAACATAGCGGTAGAAGAGAGGTATCGATTAGATTAGGGAGGTTATAGATTAGAGAGATGGTATCGATTTAACTGAGGATTTAAGCGAATGAATAGGGTCGGGACAAGAAAACAGCGGTTGAAGAGAGGTATCGATTAGATTAGGGAGGGTACCGATTAGAGGGAGGTTATCGATTTAATCGAGGATTTGAGTGAATGAATAGGGTCGGGCCAAGAAAACATGGTGGTTGTAGAGAGCGGGTATCGATTAGATTAGGGAGGGTATAGATTAGATAGATGGTATCGATTTAATTGAGGATTTGAGTGAATGAATAGGGTCGGGACAAGAAAACAGCGGTTGTAGAGAGGTATCGATTAGATTAGAGAGGGTACCGATTAGAGATTACAGAGAGGGTATCGATTGATTTCATAGAGGATTTGAGTGAATGAATGCGAAGTCGGAACAAGAAAACATGGCGGTTGTAGAGAGGTATCGATTAGATAAGGGAGGGTACCGATTAGAGGGAGGTTATTGATTTAATAGAAGATTTGAGTGAATGAATAGGAAGTAGGGACAAGAAAACACGGCGGTTGTCGGTAGAAAGGTGGCCGTTATGGAGAGGACGCCGTTAATTAACAATTACTGGATGAGGTTGAGCATGATAGCGATAATTATCAAGGCCAAAGTTTGTGTTATCTGCCGAAGCCGAAGGCTGAGGCGGATAACACAAACTGAGGCCTTGATAATTATCGCTATCATGCGAAACCAAATCCAATAATTGTTTTATTATGCATATTCCTGAGCTGCACTTGTAAAGACAAGAGCGCGCACAAAAAAGTGATCAATGCACAGCAGTCAACTTGTAAGTAAACAACTTACGTCAGTTCTGCATGCATAAAACTATTGTCTGTAGGTATGACGTCACTTCTGCATGTATAAAACTATTGTCTGTAGCTATGACGTAACAGAAACAGCAAGCAATAATTAGCTGCGTGCTTATAGCCAATCGAAATCGAGCTAGTGACACCGATGTATAATAATAGAGGTTCTTCTTTATATTGCTGTTTACGTTATTGACAAGCAGAGGTATATGCTTTGCAGATATTCGTTCATGGTGTTAAAATATCAGGAAGCGGCATTCTTTTAAAAAATCTCTCTGGTTTCTCAAGTTTTCAGTCTTAATGAAGAACTGCAGTGTACTTTCAAATATAGCCACCTACGAGCACCATAGCATATTTGTCATGTACAGATGACAGATATTGGGGGTTTACTGACCATTTACATCGACATGGTTATCATTTCAGGAATGTCCAAAAGGAGAGAAATAACTGTGGTCAGCATTGAACCCGAGTCCCAGTCCACTGACTTGCAAGATGCGTTCGGACGACTGGCAGAGGTCGCTCTCCCCACTCCCTTCACGTCCCAAGTATGACCTTGATTATCGTTTGCACGTGACTTCGCGGCGGCCATATTGGTGTCCTAAACGAATCCTATGGGACTTCAGCTCTATTCTTATTCAAACATTTGTTATTGTGTTAGCACTCTAATATGACAGCTGACAATGGCCATAATTTTAACTGTCAAAAACGAAATGTCGCTTTTTAACCCTTTAACTCTAAAAATCAAAATTAAAGAAAAATCCCAAATTTCATTGTGTAAAATATTGAAAAAACAAATGGTACCATGCAAAAGTACTGGCAAAAAGGTTTCATTTGAATGGTCACACCATAGGATTTCGTCTATAGATTCAAAAGTTAGAACTTACATGTCTCCGGTAATTGACTCTGGAGAAATGACTGAAAATTTAACTTATAGCTGAGATTCCAGCACCCCATCCTGACCTTCTTTTTAATTCTTTCCAGGAGCCCGTCAATGATGGGCTCCTGTTCTTTTATCATCCCCCCACCCCCACCCAGTCAGGTTTCAGTTTTATCGTCTTTACCAGTCTCTAGCTCTGCCCTTTATTCGTTCCCATTCTCCCTCGCTATCTCAATCTCTTTCGCATAAAAAAAATTATACCTGTGAATGAGGAGTTGTCCAACTTATTTGAAGTAATTTTAAATTGTGGTATCATTTAGACCCATTTAACCGTTCGATTCTATTTTGTCATTTCAGCAATTCCCGAGGCAGTTTCCATTTGTGATCTCCTTGGACCTATTCGACGGTTGGTTGCTGTGTGTTTTATTATTTTTGTTTTTCATCCGGGGTCCTAGTTTTGTTTTATAATTCTTTACTGGCATTTTCGAAATCTTTCCGTATCTCTTGGGGGCGGGAAGATGAGACACCCTGGGTATGGGAAAGAGGTTGTATGTTTTGTAGCATTTTCTTAATAATCATTTAATCGAGGTTTGATAAGCACGTTTCACGATATCACAATCAACGCATTTTGTCGAATGGTGCGATGATTATCGATAAAGGTAGCCTGCGTGGCGGGCGTAAACGAGGAGGGGGTAAGGGGCGCGAAAAAGGGGAGGGGGAGAAGGGAAGGAACGCCTGCTATAAGAACCGGGCTATCTGCATTACGCCAACGATTTCCTTGTAATCGAATTACGTCAACTGTCAATACGTTCACCAATCAGAAACTGGCACGCGCTTTTACGCATGGATGACTTCACGCGGGAATTTACTATGTTTACCGCCCAGCGCGAATTAACCAATCAGAATTTTGCGGCCGCCAGCGTCCGCAGAAATGAACAAATGAGGGTCTTTATTGCAGGCGTCCTTTCCCTCTCTCCCCAGTTCCCTTCTCCCCGACGCCTGCTCCACAGGCTACGATTAAGGTACATGAATCGAACTAACGCTTTCACAAGATTCGTAAATAACGTAAAAAAAAAAAATGACAATTAAAGGGATTCTCAGTTGCGATTAACGCGATTCGCGAATAACACATTTCACGATCAGCGTGAATCACGACTATAAACGTGATTTATGTCAACAAATCAATAAATGCGATCATCGAGGTAACGCGAATCGCCTCTGATTCACGCTCAACGATTTTAATGATGAACACATTTTCAATCACGAGGAACTCGATCAGTGAATGATATTAGCCCAAACTTTGCACCATTTGTTTTGCAAATTTAGTTTCAGCTTGCAGGGACGAGCCACCGCCCTTTGCGGATGTGTGCTTCATTGTCGACAACTGCAAGTTTTACGGTCACAAGGTGAGATCGGTTGTTCATAATAATAATGATTTTGATTTAAGTGCAGCTGAAGAGACAATTCCCTTCTTCTAATTGTTGACACTATGTTACAAGTATTCTCCACATTCAGACCGGACTATGTTTATTTTGTTTGGTCTTCTGGGACTGGGTGAAGGATTGGGGGGGGGGGGGGGGGGATTTCCCACGGAGGCGACAAATCGTAGTCTGCAAGATAACAGTTTTAGTGATGGAGCCGCAGTCACGAGCGGCGAAGGCTAATGGAAACCATGTAAAGAGCTTTCCTTTTTCACGGTAAACTGTTATCAAGCCCTTCTTTTTAGAAATGACGAGATGATTCCATCAGTGATGATCGCAATTAAAACTAATTTCGTATAAAGCGTGAAAAAAATTAGTCTTTGAATGGGATTTGTATGACCTCGTGACCTTTGCGTTGTCGGGGCGACGCTTTACCAACTGAGCTATGAAAGCCTCGTATTATGGGAGTGGTCAATTGTAAGTTCAGCGTAGTCTGCGAGAGCAAAGTTTTGGCGATGGAGCCGCAGTCACGAGTGGCGAAGGCTAATGGAAACCGTGTAAAGAGCTTTCCGTTTTCACGGTAAACTCTTATCAAACCCTTCTTTTTAGAAATGACGAGATGATTCCATCAGCGATGAGCGCAATTAATGCATTAATTTCGAATAAAGCGTGAAAAAATTAGTCTTTGAACGGGATTTGCATGACCTCGTGACCTTTGCGTTGCCGGGGCGACGCTTTACCAACTGAGCTATGAAAGCCTCATATTATGGGAGTGGTCAGTCGTGAGTTCAGTTTGGCCAATTACTGCAAGGATCATCTCTACATTTTATGCCAATTCCTCAGCTGCAATTTCTTTAGATATATTTATTGTTCTCTTCTTTTTCGTTCAGATGTTTTTTTGCAGAAGAAGTGACTACTTTCGAGCCTTATTAGAGTACAAGTTTTCTGAATCGCCAGTAAATGAGTCGTTTACTGAGTCCATTACTGAAATCTACCTCAACGACGTAACGCCGGACGTGTTCGCGGCTGTTGTAGCGTTCATTTATCAAAATGACGCATTGGTAAGCAGCTTTACGCCTTTAATTGTCACTGCCTTCTTTACATATGCGAGTCTCATTGTGTTCACGTGTTTCGACCAGCTATCTCGTACTGAGGGTCTAGCTAGCTGCAATGCTGTATTGTTAGAGTGTGTAGTGCATTTACTAGCAATCTTTATACTTCTTTCACAGCCGTCTGTCTGCCTAAAAGAAAAAGTGATCGACATTTCTTGACGCAAGTCCAATTGCGTTCCCCTAATATCGGGCGGGGAGGGGGGGGGGGGGGGGGGAAGAAAGGGTAAAAAAGGGGCGAAGGCAGGAATAGGGAGAAATAGGGGGATTTTCGCAATATTGAGTAACATTTTTTCAATATAAAAAGGGACGGAAGCCGCCCGCAGGAAGGGGCAGGGAACGGAAATAAATGGTACGGGGAGTTAAAATTCAGACATCCCCATCCCCCTCCCCCATCCCCCCTCCCACCTATCCCCCCACCTATCCCCCCCGTCACCAACCAGTGTAAGTGATATTATAGGTTGCTCTAACCAATCTTTTTTTTTTCAGGTGACAGAAGAAAACGTTTACAACGTACTTTGTTTTGCTGACGTGTATCTATTGAACGGTCTAAAGCGCCTTTGTGCACGCGAGATAAGCACATTTCTTGATCCTGATAACGTGGTCACGGTATTAAGGACGGCGCGTCTCTTTAACCTGCCCAAGCTTGAGGTGGATTGCTGTGAATACATCAGTAAATACTTGGAAAAGGTAACAACTTATCTTAGCCTGTTTACGGGCATTTTCTCTTTTGAGAAGTTCAAGCACGTAACCGTGGACGACAATCCTGCTGGTATACGTTGGATCAATAGTGATCTGATCGGTTTAACAAGTGAAATAAATTTTTCTTTTAATGATAACCATTACCTCCAAATTCACGGCACAGCCATGGGAACCAGGATGGCCCCCTCTTTTGCTAATCTTTCTCTCGGTTATTTCGAAGCCACTGCTCTCGAAAAAGCCCCATTTCATCCTCACATTTGGTTACGATATATCGATGATATTTTTATGATCTGGACTGAAGGTTCAGATAACCTAAGAATTTTGATCGATACCCTACCATTAAATTCACAAGCTCACACTCCTATACTAACGTACCTTTCCTTGACTTTAATGTCTCCTTACACAACGGTAACATTTGTACCGACCTTTACACTAAACCTGCAGACAAACACCAACATCTCCTTTTTTCCTGTCATCTCCTACATACTAAAAAAGCCATTCCTTTCAGTCTAGTCCTCCTTTTACGACGTATCTGTTCTACCGAAGAAATATTCAAAGCTCGTTCTACTGAGTTAACTACATACCTGCTTAAACGAGGCTACAACCGCAACTTCCTGCGGGGAATGTCTGCTGACATTCCCCGCAGACTTACTTTACTTACTTTACTTACCGCAGACATACCAACGAACGCAAACGTATACCGCCTTTTATTATGACTTTTAATCCTTCACTTCCTTGCATCTCTAACATAATTAAAAAACATTATAATTTACTACTCTCTTCTGAACGTTGTAAAAAAGCTTTTAACCATTTGCCTCTTGTAGCCTTCAGACGCTGCCCTAATCTCCGTGATATACTAGTTTCAGCTAAACTCCCTTCTAACTCTACCACCCCCATCCCCAACTCCCTTGTGGTTCTTTCCGCTGTGGTAAGAACTGCACTACTTGTCCCTACATTTCTGACGGACCTACCAACTATACTTTCTTCTCTACCGGTGAAACGCGTACGGCTGTCAAATCTAACCTGACCTGTGACACTAAAAATTTAATCTACACGATTCAATGTAACCGCTGTAAGTTACAATATATTGGAGAGACTAAACGACGTTTAAAAGACAGATTTAATGAACACCGCCGTACTATAGATAATCCTAACACCAAGTCTAAACCTACTACAGCCGCTGAACATTTTCTCTCCTCTCCTAATCACACTGCTAATGACATGCAACTAATCCCCATTGAAAAAAATTGTATCTACGTTGTATCGGTCTTTGCTTCTATAGTTTATTTGTTTTTGTCCACTGCGCATGTGCGCGTAGACACTATGCTATCGATGGTGTCGCAGGAAGTTTGTTAACCGGCAGTTTGTTAAAAGGAAGTTGTTAACTATAGACCCGCCAACACCAGAATGACAGATGTAACAATGATGCAATCAATTTATCATTAGGCAGAAGTATCGATGGTTTTTCCGTCCGAACCGAACAAATGTAGTGGTCTATAAAGCTTCCGCTTCTTAGAACTCCCTTATTTAGTGGCCGGAAGCGACGAGAGGCCGATTTAATTCGCAAGCCATGGCTAGGCTAACGCAGCCTACGTGGCAGGCTTAAAACAACAAAATATTTAAAGATTCTGAGGTTTTGATGTTCGAAGTGTCGGCTTTTGCAGAATTTAGTCTGTAAAAAGTGTGGGAAGGTCTTTACGTGATTCAGCTGTCGTGTCATTAACCTTTTGCGAATTCGATATGCGATCTATTCCTGTTGCCTGGTGATGAATGGATTGCATCGTTACAGTTATCACTCTGGGCTCGGTTGTTCGAAAGCCGATTAAAACTAACCCAGGATTAAAACTTAATCAAGGATTTAATTTCTTTTGCTTAAAAGGTTTTCAAAAGCTAATGTTAAGCTACACGTGAAGAAAAATCAAAGCCTAAACTAAAGGGAAAAATACTTTGGAAAAATCTCCATTGATTAATTATTTAACTGGCGGAATCAAAATTGAAGCTAACCCTGGATTATCTTAGGCACGCTTTGAACAACCCGGCCCAGGTGTTGGCGGTTCTGTTGTTAACAGCTTCCTGTTAACAAATATCCGGTTAACAAACTTCCCGTGAAACCGTCGATGGCATAGTGTCTAGGCGCACATGCGCAGTAGGCACAAAACAGCTAAGTGCCCTAACATGTTTTTTTTATGTGGCTGTAGGTGATTGACAACAAGGAGTTTCATTCTCTGATCCTGGAGGATGCCGCCTCCGTGCGTGGCCGTCAAGAGACCGACTCCATCCCAGTTGTGGATGACATCCGCTTCCATTTATACAGAGGTATTCTTCCCGTTAACAGCACGTCAGATGGAGATGAAGAGTTATTCGTTGACGGTGAAAGTAAATTACAGATGCTGGAAAGCTTGTTGCAACATCTTGGTGTCGAATGTTAGGTAGATTTATTGACAAAGGAGACTACTATATACTCAGTATATGGCCTTGCTTGGCAAACGTGTATTTGTTGTAGTCTGTTGAGTATGACCGTCCGGGTTAGTGTAGTTCTGAAAATAACTGTTGTTGTTGACAAGTTTGACAATGACTGACGTTTAGACAACCTGAGCGGAAGTTATATTCATAGTCAAATGAATTGGAAACCATCAGTTGATGGTATTAATGTCTCGTTGTTGCTGTCATTGGTCAGTTTGACTCAATGATTGGTGCGTTTCGATCCGTGTATTTATTAGAAGTTAACACCCGATCTCATCGGATAAGTTATGTCACGTGTTACAAATTGGATTGCTCTGTAGATATTAATAATAAAATGGATCTTTATTCGAGGTTTTAAACAAACGTTAAAACTTACAAGGTACTTATATTAGAGCTGTTTCCGATCGGATCTGTTTATCGTTTTCACCTGACGTCATCAAAATTCTAAAATCTAAACAGCTTATTCTACACGGCCCTTCTTTTAACAGGTTCTTCATATCAGCAACAGTAATTGTCATGCCAAGTTTCATGTCAATACATTACATTGCTTTGGAGATACAGCATTTAAAATCTGTTGGGGGTGCAGCTGAACGTCGTGTATGTCAGAGGGTTAAATCTAAACAGCTTATTATACACGGCCCTTCTTTTGACAGGTTCTTCATACACGACCCTTCTTTTAACAGGTCCTTCATATCAGCAATAGTAATCGACGTGCCAAGTTTCATGTCAATATATTACATTGTTTTGGAGATATGGCATGTTCAAATTTTTGGCGGTGCTCTGTGTTGAGCGTCTCTTTGTTTGAAACAAAAACAAGTATTTTTTCACTCAGTATGAGACTTTTTCGAAGCGATGCAAGTCGGAGGTCTTTTGAATCTTTGAACTAAATAGAAACAATTAAAAGAAAATTTAGCTGTATTTTAAGAATTACTCAAAAATGCATATTCGGCCGCCATGTTGGTGCGCCAAATGGCAACCTCGTTCCCAGGTTTTTTCCCTTTTGAAATTGGGAAAACCTTGGGAATGAGGTTGCCAAAATGGCGGACGCATACAAAGTTCTCTAATTTCACTAAATGAAAACCGCTCCAATTTGTAAAATGTTGTATGAAATCGTGTAGTGTGCACTGAATAATCAGAGGGGAAACTGCACGGGCTAACTGAAAAAAAGGTATTGTTACATTTCAAACCGAACAGTTATTTTATTAGTATGGTAAGTTAAATTTGCAAAATATTAGAACTTGATTACGAGCAGCGGTATTGTATCCCGGGGGGGAGGGGAGGGGGACGATTGGGTTAATTTAGGATAGGTGTGTGCCGCCAAGGTTCTTAAACCATGACCGTATTTAAGGAAAACAAATCGCAAATTGATACCCTTTTTAAGGCCCGAAACCGAAAAATGACACCCTATTTAAGGGAAAGACGGTAACTCAGAATTGTGTGATGTTTATTTCTTTTCTGTAAGCATCAAACATAGAATTCTAGACAAGGCCCAGTTTAATAGAGCAGTTTTCAATTGAGTGTCGTAAAATCAAAACCAAAGTAATTACTCTGACCAATCACAGAAGTCGTAAACAATCCAATGAACCAATCAGAGCTCGAAGCAATTACGTCGGCGGCGCCAAACGCGGGAAAACGCGTGCGAGCAAGTCACGATTTATTTTGGTTTTACTTCTGATTGGTCGAGAAAGTGGCGCGAGATTTTTTAGCCAATCACAAAGCGTAGCAATGCAAAACCAAAGCAATTGTGTAATTACTTTCGACACTCAATTGAAAACTGCTCTAATACGCCATCATAACCATAGTTTATCTTTCAGACTTGTTCACTGTTCAGTACCTTTGTATGAGACGCATAGGTTCTCAAATTTCGCTAATACAATTTCAAGGAACCCTATCTAAGGATCACAATACCAAAAAGGATACTCCATTTAAGAACTGAGCACCAAAATCCATACCCTTTTGGGCAGCACATACATGTACAGCTTATATATGGAGTACCCCCCCCCCCCCCCCCCAATTCCGGGTATTGTATATAGGCAGTCAGACTCCAGCAGTGGGTGCAGCCGATTGTATACGACTGCTTAATTTCACGTTATTGTGAAAAAGTGTAAAGGACTTGTACGTCATTGAAATAAAACTGTTTGTAGCGAGCCTGGCTTTGTTGACTTTATTTGTAGTAATGCAGATTCTTGATGATGGTATTGTAGTAGTACATGTTCGCGTTGCCCGGGTTCCTTTTATAAGTCAGTGACCAATGACTGGATAAGTGTGGCATGTGAAAAGCCCGGTTCACAAATGCGACATAACGGCGAGGTTATCATACAAATGCAAAACACAACTAATAACGATGTAGATTTCGAGTAGTCCCTCATTTTTCCTCGGGGATAGCAGAGCGAGCGAAACGCGAGCACGCGTGAAAATCATCCTACGCGAGAAAGGCGAGACGCAGCACCTTGCTCGCGTAGGGTGATTTTCACGTGCGCTCGCTCGCTCCCTGAGGAAAAATGAGGGACTACTCGTGGTCTACTAACGATGTTTTGTCACCAGTGTCACATAATAAGAACATAATAACATGAACATAACGACAAAAAGAAAAACTGATTTTTTCTTTATGTCGTTATGTTGCACAAGCTTGAAGGGCGAGCAACGAACGAGCGTGAAGCGGGGAGAAAAAAATTCTTCCTCGCCCACGCGGCACTGATAATCGGTGAGACAGTGAGACCAGATCACCGTTTCTTTTTTACACGCCTGCCCTGATGCAATTTACCTCTGGCCAAATAGCACGAGTGCATTCTTAGCAGAAGGCGGAACAAAGAGCACACATGAACTCAGGTCGTTGCTTAGTGAAAGACACCAAGGCTGATAAAAGGAGATTAAAGATTGAGAGCAAGAGATTCTTTATGCATTTCAGTTTATTAAAATTTTTTTACCAGCGTACATACAAATTACTTCATACCATTAAATAGTTCAGGCCCGTTTGTTCAAACCAGGTCGTTGGTGCCAATGTTTTATCTAAACTAGAGTCCCTAAAATACACACAGAATATACCTTTTTGAGTTTAGCTTGCTTGTTGTCCCATTAGAGCAGGTCATGTAACATAACATGGTCTGAAATGGGGCCAGCCCAGTCCCTAGGCGTTCTCTCTTACCCCATTGTCCGCGCGAAGTCTCGGGGAGTCCGTCTCGGTGACGTCACGGGTCACAGTAGGGTCCACGGTAGAGTCTACCTTCAAAAGCTCAGAAGGAGGTCGGACACCTTATTGAGAATTATATAACGTAATGTCGACACTTCGAATTATACTTTCAATAAATTTTAAGTGTAAAGAAGAAAATCTAAAATCCCCACTCAGGATTGAACATGTGATCTCAGTAGGCTTAGACTTACATAGCCTACTGTACCAGAGTACCACCTAGCTTCTCGGGTTGTTTAGTCCTAAATTTAACTATATAAACTGCTAACCCCAACCTCAACTGAAAGCTAACCAGTTACCCCATTATATATTCTCATTAAGGTGTCCGACCTCCTTCTGAGCTATAGCATTTAGACTCAACCAGGGTCCACCTTTGACCAAGCCGAGAACGCCGAGGGACTAGGCTGAAATGGGGCAACAAACAAAGCTAAGCTTTCCATGGTTTATAGGTACAAAAAAGGGCACGTAATCTAGTATTAAAGGCTCAAGGCGCCTTCACACGACAAGCTAAAGTTGACAAACTCCAAGACGTTGGCAACCTAGTGTTTTCACATGCCAAACTTCCACATACCTTAACTCGTTCTCAGGATTTTTTCTTCTAGTGGGAAACATCACAGTCACAGCAAACATTCACAAGTCAAATGCGAGTTTGCCAACTCAAAAAAGTTGGTGAAAAAGTTTGTCAAAAATCCAAACAAGTTCTATTTTTCGCCAACAGTTTATCAACTGTTGATGTCAGGCTCACACACGCCAACTTGAGTTTGCCAACTTTTAGATTGTTATGTGAAAGGTCTTCAGACAATGGACTGACAGAAAGCCCTACTGAAATTGAGCTATACGAAGTAAAAAATAAAAACAAAACTCAGCCACGCACGGTGTCTACTTTAGTTATATTTACTAGTCTAAGATATTTAAACCTTAGTTAAACAATGGCACATAAGACCTGTTAGTCATAAAGAAAATTCTCTGTTCCTTTAATTTATTAAGATAATATCAAGCACACCCAATGACAAAAAAAATTTAGGTAGCAAAATTTCGCTTAGCTTATTTCCACGTTATATCGCCAAATGCCACCAAATACATAACTTACTTGGATAAAAAGATTCCATAGAGCAAAACAGAAGCAGCAGTTTGGAGTTAGAGTGCAGGGCCGGGTTGTTCAAAGCACGATTAAGCTAACCCAGGATTAGCGTCAATTTTGAATCCAGTTAAACAACTTAAAATTTTGCAAAGTTTTCTGCCCTTCGGTTTCGACTTTAACTTGTCTTCACTACCAGCTATGAATGACCTTTTGAAAACATTTTTGATAAGAGAAATGTAATCCTCGGTTAACTTTTAATCCGAGATTAGCGCTAATCGGCTTTCGAACAACCGAGCCCAGGATTGCAAGGATTGAAGTGGATTACAGTTCATCAAATTTGATTTCTTGACAGGCGGTTTAGAAATCAAACTTGCCATTCTTATGAAATTTTGACTTTTCTAGCCGTTATTATGTCTGTTTAGTTGATATTTTTTTGCTTCTATCACTTTTGGCGATGGTTTCTTCCAATTTCAAGATAATAAAGTAAGCTTAAAGCAAGCTCCTGGCCATAATTATGAAAACACGACATTTCAGCCGGAACGGCGTCCCTTTAACCGTGTGTGTGTCTATCAGTGTTGACCACAGCGATGTATATTACTTCAAGTGTCTAGTGAGCAATGAAGGGTGGGTAGGCGGGGGTGCTTTCCATTTACAGTTGGGATGTCCTACAATCTTTTTATCCTACTAAGTTGTATATTGGTGGCATTTGGCGATATAACGTAGAAATTTTGCTATTTCGGCCTTCGACCTTTTAAGCCCCGATAGTGATTATCACCAAATTTCTCCTTGAAGTATCAATGCTTAGTCAATCAGAGGTAATGAGAATTAAGGACATGATCACCTTAGAAAGATTATCTTGATATTTTAACACCTTCTCACCACTACTTCTTTAAGAAATGCATGGGGACAAGGAAGGAGAATATGTATTTTGACCTCAGGGATCAAGGAGTTTAAGTTCCCAATTGATATCATCCCTCGGAGTATTCAACATATGGCAGTTTTCAATTGAGTGTCGAAAGTAAATTCGCAATTGCTTTGGTTTTGCATTGCTATGCTTTGTGATTGGCTGAAAAATCTCGTGCCACTATATTAACCAATCAGAAGTAAAACCAAAACCAATCGTGACTTGCTCGCACGCGTTTTCCCGCGCTTGGCGCCGGCTACATATATATGCTTTGTGTTCTGATTGGTTGATCGGATTGTCTGTCTGTGTTGTGATTGGTCAGAGTAATTACTTTGGGGTTTGGTTTTACGACACTCGCGTGAAAAACCACTCGATAAAAGAATTCAATAAACAAGCGAAGAAGTGTTTGACTTAAGGGCATGTAGAATATTCAACATTAAGATAAATCATAATACAGTGACAGCTTGGAAAAAAGGAATAAATAAGCAAGAGTTCTCAAGATAAATCACTTACTAGAAGAAGTTTTCTGACTCAACAACTCATGTTCAATTATTCAGTTGCTGCTCATTTTAATATAAATCTGTGTGTTGGATCGGCACCTCACATTTTCTGAGATATTACAGTATACTGTTCTGACAAGAAAATGTTGCCCTTGAATATTGTTCCATGTTAAGTGACCTTTGTTTCAATAATTACAAGCAAAACCATTTATTTTTTTAATATTCCTGTTATTACTAAAAGTCTGAGTTATAATACTAGTTATCAATATACAATTTAGAAATGTTAAGAATAATCAAAATACTCAAATCTAGGCTCACACCACAGGGTTACCATCCTCTGTTTGTGTGGTGTGCTGTGCATCTCAAAATGTTTGACCAGGTTGGGAATTTTGAGCAAGTTGAACTGTTATTTTGAAAATACTGCTTTTGCGAGCCTCATATCGCCAATAGAAACACAGAAAAACAAAGTGAAATAAAATGGCAGAGATTTTAAGAGTTTTTATTTCATTTTCATTAGATTTAAGAGCCCTAAATTATGCCTTAAGTCAGGCTAGTTTGATAAACCGATACAACCATTACAGACGCACAGCACATCATACAAATAGCGGTTGGTAAGCCTCTGCTGCCTTACACCATACATACTAGCATAAAAATTACACTACTGCATTCATTGCTATGTTCACAATTGCTTATTATTCAGCAATATAATTTATTGTACGAACAATTTCATGATATACCGGTAACCGCCTTTAAACAACAAATAATAAATTCCCCAAACTCTGTACAAATATTACAATATATATCCTTGAGTATTTGTGGAGAAGTCTTGGAAACTCTCCCCACGATGTTCTTCAAACAAACAGTATTTATAAATGGCTGCCCAGACTTAATTATTTTACTAGGCTATTGAAGCTTTCCCCAAGAAATTTCACACCAAATTCTCTTTAAGTATCATTCAAAAGGAAGATATACAATAAATTATTCAAGCGAGATCATACTGTAACAGTCATTTTTTATTAATTTTTCCAAGACATGGAGGACTGGGAACTTGAAAAAGTTAGCCCTAGTTTAAGTGCCCCTGTGATCAAATTTTTGATTTTCATTTTTTTACATTTTCGTGTACAATATGACTTTCTTACTCATCTTGCCAAATTTCAATTCATTACGAACATCAGAAGTCATTTTATTTTAACATTTATTTCCGAGAATTTATGGCCGCCATTAATCAACCTTGTTCCAATGCTTGGTTGCGAATGGGGGAAAGTGACGTCAAAGACTCAAACATACCTCACGGGTTGAAATTATAATAACAATAAGTATTAAAAATCATGCGAAAAGCAACAAAAACTTTGGACTTGTTCTTTGTGCAATTTTCTATGCTGATTGTTATTATAATTTCAACCCGTGAGGTATGTTTGAGTCTTTGACGTCACTTTCTCCCATTCGAAACCAAGCCTTGGAACAAGGTTGATTAATGGCGGCCATAAATTCTCGGAAATAAATGTTAAAATAAAATGACTTCTGATGTTCGTAATGAATTGAAATTTGGCAAGATGAGTAAGAAAGTCATATTGTACACGAAAATGTAAAAAAATGAAAATCAAAAATTTGATCACAGGGGCACTTTAAATGGCAATCCATTTCCATCCTGGCTTCTGCTATCAACAGCCAAAGACACTTAGGGAAATGGTCAAAACTATTGTACTCGGACAGAACCCACCATTTTACAAAAAGACTGGTGGTCTCTTTATACACCTCCTCTCCCCCACCTAAAAAAGATGGTGTCTTGTTGGTATAGCCCCCATTCTATCAGGAGTAAAAACAGATTGATAGATTCAAATCTTCCTGTGCTGTCTTACTAGCAAATTGCAAGCTTCGTGCACACACAATACTTAATGGGGCTATGTCACGAGGTTTCGCCTACTTTTAGTAACTTTAATTTACACTTTTATCTGTCAAAATTCTTTTGTTCGCTGATACGAAACAGAACCAGTGGTCATGTACACAAGAGCTATTGCTTGTTTTGATTTAAGTCCAACAATTTTATCGCTCTTTTCTTACGCGAAACAAAATCAGAAAAATGTTAGGTTTGTCTGTGGCAGTCAAGAAGTACAAAGCAAAGACTCTGGTACCATGTTAATATGCTGAAGTGTACTATATTTAGCCAACAAAGAAGAAGAACCTTCGTCCATGACATTCCATGGTCAACTGATTTCTATTGCTGCTCATACATATTGAGATATTTAGCCGTACGATTTCAGAATCGGATCAAAATTAAGAAAAATAGATTATTTACATATGTGAAAAATCTGAGACCATTATTTTGGTGAACACGGCACTGCAGGACTGAATGGATTTGACGATGATGGCATTAACTTGAAAAACAGCCACCAGACGTTTTTCAAGATTGTAGCTTGCATGACACCTCGCGACACATAGCCCCGTTAAGTCTCGTCTCCAATTTTTAGGCCAAAACATTTTGTCCATTACACTCATTAGATAGGTGGTATCTGGCGTAGCCCCCATACACATACACAAGGTGGGTCCTCGTTGAGTATACTTGTTATGACCACTTCCCTTACATGTGTATTTATAGTTGAATCTAGTTCATGAATGTAGTAATATTATAAACAAAACTTTATCATTAGTTTTAGGTTCCCTTAATGGGAAGTATGCCTTTTAGCTTTTCAAAATAACACTCAAAACTGGTGACAATATAACTCCTGGAAGGTTTTAAAAAGAGAAGATAAACCTGTCCTTTTAAATGATCTACTCAAAATGAATTACTTATAACCAAACAAAACAAGGTGACTAATTTTGACCTCACCAGGTTTCTATCATTAGATATGATTATTGTTTTCCTTAATAAATGCTTCATTAAGGTCTTGAGACAGCCATTTATCAATATGTTCTTTGACACACAAATTTACATTGTCTGAGCTGGTGTTAGTGCTGCAATGATATTTATACCATAATACCCATATATCGCGGTATTATTTCTCACGATATGAAAATTCTATATTGAAACAGGATATTGATACAAATATGGTACATTTACATTTTACTTAAATTAATACTTCAATAAAGTCCCACCATAACACAATTTCTTATTTACTTTACGAGAATCTTACGTTAAAAACACTGACAACATGTGGCATCAAACAACACTGTTCCGTTCAAATTCAAAAAGGCACATCCCTTGTAATGTTGTGTTTCCAAATGAAGAGGGATAACAGATAAACATGTTTCATTTCAAGACTATTGGGCTCTGTTTAATAGTGTATCTTATTGTGTATTGTATCATGACAGCTGTATCAAGATATGTATCGTATCGTGAGAAATTGTATCCTTGCAGCACTAGCTGGTGTCAATAATTATTATACAATGTTAATATTAATATTAATACAATGTTAATATTAATTGGTTAAGTCCTGGTATCTTCAACATTAAGAAATGGATTATAAGTTAATGCAGAACAAAAAAAAAATTAAAAAAAAAAATACTCCAGAAATGAAATATTTTGATAATAATATATGGAAGGCATTTTATCAGTCACTCCAAAAGTGAAGTAAAGTAAATATAATGTGCTGAGACTAATATAGAGTCAGTAAAA
The DNA here is from genome assembly GCA_022457155.1 of Cladopsammia gracilis. Taxonomy (NCBI): domain Eukaryota; kingdom Metazoa; phylum Cnidaria; class Anthozoa; order Scleractinia; family Dendrophylliidae; genus Cladopsammia; species Cladopsammia gracilis. The sequence goes on from JAJGOT010000580.1 coordinate 390,325, forward strand.
AATCTTGAGAATGATGACATTACAATAAAAACTACTGAGCAGTATGGCTTTCTTGTGGTGCTGTTTATTATGCTGTACAAGGTGGTTCTAACTTATGAGTCTCTGCGGTTGAAATCCTAAGGTGTGACCATTCAAATGAAAGCTACTAAGCAGTACTTTCCTGTGGTGCTGTTTATTATGCTGTACAAGGTGGTTCTAACTTTTGAGTCTGTGTACAAAATCCTAAAGTGTGACCATTCAAATGTATTTTCTAAGCTACTGAGCAGTACTTTCCTGTGGTACTGTTTATTATGCTGTACAAGGTGGTTCTAACGTTTGAGTCTGTGTATAAAATCCTAAAGTGTGACCATTCAAATAAAAGCTGCTGAGCAGTACTTTCCTTTGGTACTGTTTATTATACTGTACAAGATGGCTCTAACTTTTGAGTCTACACAAAATTCTTAAGTGTGACCATTCAAATGAAAGCTATTGAACATATATGTGCTTCATGTGTCGTTCTACATGTACATATAACTCCTGAGTTGGTGAATGAAATCCTAAGTGTGACCATTAAAATAAAAGTTCTTCAGCGGTACTTTAACAATTTACATTTTTTTTTCTCCAAACCATAAATAATAATAATATTAGTTTTACATTAATATATTCAGTACTTTACTGTGGTGCTTGTTTATTATGCTGTACAGGGTGGTTCTAAGTTGTGAGTCTGCACACTCACCATTAAAATAAAAAGCTATATTCTTTGTGTCTGTGAAAGAAATTCTGAAATATGACTATTAAAATTAAAATTAAAAGGTGCTGAGTAGAACATGTACTTTTCTGCATGGTACTGTTCATTTCTCAGCCTTTTCCAAGAAGAAATTATAAAAAATGTAAAAGGTATAAAAGAAAAAAAAGTTTCAAGTTTCTTTCACAAAATCACTTCTGATCATTTTTGTTATTTCACTAAAAACATTCTGCGTTGATACTGTATGCATAGTGTAGAGACAAATCAGTTAAATATAATAATCAGTAATATAGAAGATACCAAAACCTAGCCTAATGGATGATTCCTACAATATTTAATTATGTATATTTGTCATCCTAAGTTACAAAAGTGTGTCCTTTGATGTCAGAGCTCCATATCCTGAGCCTCATCTTCTGAAAAGTCACTAATAGAACTTTCACTGGATGAAGACATTTCTTCCTGGTCTTTCAGCGCCTCTTCCGTTGCATATTTTTTAATGTATTCTAGTAACGATTAAGTTCTCATATGAGCATTATATTGCAACCCACCAAGTAAATGTTCTATTTTATTGACCATTTTGCAACTGACCCTCAGATTAAAAGTTCTGCCAGATTGGCAAATCTATTTTGAATTAGGTCACCAGTGCTAAATGTTTAGTCGCCATGACGCCTAAAATGGTCGCAACTTAGAGGGTTGCATAGACCTTTTTACTGATATGGCAGCCACATTGACCCCCCCCCCCCCCCCCCCCCTTTTCCTCCTGGGAATCCCATAATGATGACCATTGAAATTATATATTCCTTCATTGACAATCAATTTCACGTTTATTATGGGATGCCCAGAGGTAAAACCAATATGGCTGCCATATCAGTAAAAAAAGTCTATTTCAGGGCTTGAGACTAACAGTAGCCAACTAGCCAAAGTCTGGTAAAAATTTAGTTTTGGCTAGTGGATTTTTGCTTTCACTAGCCATTTGGGCTAGTGAAAATCGGTAAGCACCAGACTGAAAATGGGCAGGAAAAAAATCACAAGTCTAGAGATTCAGGCAATGGGTGAGGTTTTCATGAAAAGGGTCATGGGATGGACAGTATTTTGCAAAATGGAGTAAAAGGCAGACAAGCCTGAGAAATAGACAGTTACTTAAAACAAGTCTAGATAACTATTAATCTACTGACACAATACCTTGAATTTTTGCCTTGTACTGTTCTGGCTTGTGAAGATAGAGAGCTGCTGCATCTCCGTTCAAGGGATCGACAGGGTTTGGGTATGACAAAAGTTGAGGAAGAAATGATTCAAAGATATTTGACAAATCTGGAATGAGGAGAAATAATGATCTTGACATTTCTGGGCCAGTTCAAACTTAGACAAAAAACTTAACACCACATTGTCTTATAAATGGGTACCGACAACATACAATGCTGAGGTAACCCTGCATCATAACATACTTCAAGGAAAGCACATGCTCTTTATTTGGATGATACGTGCCATCCAATTACAAGTGGATAGCATTCTCAGTCGCACAGCTTGTTTTGCCGACAATTTTCATAATTATGTTGTCTTCATGACGTGTTATAAAAGAAATGGTAAATGTTACATACATTGAGTAATTGATGCACTTGGGAAGTTTGCTTTAGCACTCAAGACTCTCACACTTCTTTCATGCTTAGCAACTTCCTGCATGCATCCATAACGCAATGTACACATTCTGCTTCAATGGACTAGCATCCCATCTAGGGTGGAGTAGTATGTTATATTCCTAGAAAGTGGGTTAAGCTTCGGCTGTGTGGGCCAACTATGACTCAAGTGCGACTTTACCTCCTGCCTACCAAACTACATTGTAAAAGTGGCAATAGAAATGTTTTAAAACAAGACAAACAAAATCCTTAGTTACCATTTATTGCCTGATTTGCATTAATAAGCTTTTGAACAACTGGCATTGCACCTTGAGCAGCCAATTTAGCATAAATTTGTAATTTAGTTAACTACTTAGCTGACTACTACAGTAATTTGACCATTTAATTGGTCATAGGTGAGGTCTCTCAAGTGACAAATTTACTACAATACTACATGAATGTCAAGTAGCCAAATTCTAAATTTCTTGGAGAAACAGCAAGAAACCAAGAATGTGATTTCCCATAGTGAATAACTTACAGATCTTTGTTCCAGTTCAATAGAGGAAATAAATAAAAGAAGCCTGCATGCAGAATAACTTACCATAAAGTGCAGTCCAAGCTTGGTTGATCACATCAAGACACACTGTACCAGAACTAAAGACAGATTTTACAGATAATATCTAATTTTGTTAGTTATTTGTTATCTATTTATTTAGGTATTTGTTCAGGACCTCTCTGAAAACCACTACTTACTCTGATGAGTGCATTCTGACTAAACGTTATTACTTATGATTATTAACACAAATTTTGTTTAAACAATATGTGTAAACTATAACATACATAAATAACAAAATAGTCAAAATAACAAAAACCACTTACGCTTCATCTATGTTTGGATGGAAAATCTTGTTGATGAAACCTTTAACAAAGGCAGCAAAATCTTCAATAAACTTTCTATGGAACAAGCTGACTAGCATAAATAATAATATTATTCTAACAGATATAATATTGACAATAAACTCATTCACTTCCACATAACCTTTTAGCCAACAGTTGTCCAGGCGCCCGGTGCACACCCACTTTTTGAAGAAATTCATGAAAATTGCACCCAATCCTTTAAAAAATTTTGATGGGAAATATCTTCAGGACGCCCACTTTTCAATTTCTGGCTAAAAGCGTGCTTCCACAGCCACAGCCAACAGTCATCAACAATCATGCCTTGTAGTTAAACTACCTGCAGTATTTTTAGAAATAACTTACCTATAGATGGAGACTTGAATGGGTATTTTTCTGGTAAATCAACACGCACTTTCCAAACACCACCTTCATAAAGGGCTGCACAGAAGGCAAGAGAGGTATTAGAGCTGGATCCAAAGCCACTTACTTAGCAGGACATGTGTCCTTTTAGACTATTATAACCATCATTTGCATCTAAGCATGGCCATGTGCGAAAAAAAAAATGTTTTAATTCATTTAGGTGTCGAAAGTGGCATGTTTCGATTTCAAAGATTTAAAGCATGGTTAATTTTAATCTGTTAGACATGAAATTGGTTTACAGACAAATTTGTTTAAGAGTTATTTTAGCCACAGTTAACTGTATTTCATTCAAAATGCAGTACTTAACAAACAACTCATTTTAATGTGCTATCATATTTTAAATGTTTGTTGACCAATCCTGCCACATGCGACATCCAATTACATGAAGTAAGTTTTTTTTTGTCACATAGATGCAACTGATGGTAATAAATGTTTTTATATATATATTTTTTTATTTTTGTGAATTGACAGGTATACTACACAGTGGGTTGGATATCTGCCATCTTGTACTTTTTACCTGAGGCACAATATGCCATTCCATAAAAACATCCATGTAAACCCCTCATGGAAGGAGTTATGGTTTAACCCTTTTGTGCCAAGTTTCCTCAAATTTCATTGCCTCCATGGCCAAAAATTTTATTTCCCAAATAGTGTCAGACACCTTTGGCCACTTATGGGTAAGGCGACTATAGTCACCTTTGGCCACTTATAAACCCCTCATGGAAGGAATTATGGTTTAACCCTTTTGTGCCAAGTTTCCTCAAATTTCATTGCCTCCATGGCCAAAAATTTTATTTCTCAAATAGTGTCAGACGCCTTTGGCCACTTATGGGTAAGGCGACTATAGTCATCTGTGGCCACTTATGGGTAAGGCGACTATAGTCACCTGTGGCCACTTATGGGTAAGGCGACTATAGTCACCTTTGGCCACTTATGGGTAAGGCGACTATAGTCACCTTTGGCCACTTATGGGTAAGGCGACTATAAGTCATCTTTGGCTACTTATGGGTAAGGCGACTATAGTCACTGTTGACCACTTATGGGTAAGACGACTATAGTCACCTGTGGCCACTTATGGGTAAGGCGACTATAGTCACCTTTGGCCACTTATGGGTAAGGCGACTATAGTCTCCTTTGGCCACTTATGGGTAAGGCGACTATAGTCACCTGTGGCTGTGCAAGGGTTTAACCTCTCTCTCCCAAATTCTCTGGAAATTCCAGTTTAATAACTTTATACTCTCTTTTAAAATCTTAAGCTTTTGAGATGCCCCTCCCACCCCTTCTCAGAATTTCCAATGACCTTTCATGGGGGGTGGGAGGGATATTGGAATCAGAATCAGTGACTTGTAGTGCATTAGAAATAAATAAATAAATATATAAATGGATAAATAGACTTTGTTTAACAAGAGTGATACTTACAGGTGTAACAGTCATGTGACTGGCAAACCTGCGGCCCTTGGATTCCAAATGGAAAACTTTTTGGAAATTTTTTTGAAATGTTGCTTTTTGAGGGGGGAGGAAACAGCAGAGGACACAGAGAAAAAAACTCAGAAAAAGGATGAGAACCAACAACAAACTAAACCTACGTACGATGGAATTGAACCCAGGGTCACATTATGTAGTTCCAGAAAAAATCCATACCCACCCCATGGAAGGTCATTGGAAATTCCTAGGAGGAGGGGGGTCTTAAAAGCCAACATTTTAGAAGCAAAGTATGAAGCTAAACTGGAATTTCCTGGGGGGACGGGGGTGCTAAACAAAAAACCTTCCGTGGGGGGAGTATGGATATTTTCTGGAACTGCACATTGGTGGGAGGTGAGCTGAGTGCCCACACCACTAACATCATCCCTTCTCCCTAAGTCACTTCCAAGTTTTCTTAAGTCAACAGAATTTTTTATCTCATGAATATGTGAAGGGTTTAACAAGATATAGTATACAGTAGCAAATTGCAAATTTTCACTTGATCACTGCGATGTAAATGTTTTTTTAATTCCCCAGTGTAATTATTTCCATCTGTCAGTTGTCTAGACAGTCCTGTTTCACACAATGCATATTTTATGTTATGCTAAAATGTTTTGGTCCTTTTAAAATCTGTTTTACTCAATTCTTTCTTCAATTAAAACCGATCTGTGGACTAACTTTACATTGTTTCGCATTCACGAGATGGCTCTTACAGCCCTTTGATTAAAGGAAACAAAAGATTGAATTTGCAGCATGTCTTATTATTATTTTTTTTTTTTATCAAATGTGATTGGTTAACAAATTCTACAAAACAAAAACAGAGTGTTTTAGGTACAAGGGACACCTAATTTGAGCAAATTTAACACATGTATTTAATTAGACATAATTATTTTCAGAAATTTGGGTGCCAGACAATGTCCAACGACTGGCTGTCATTTCCAGTTCTGTAAATGAATCCACCATTTTTTTACAATAATTTTACCAAGTTATTTTTTTGTATTAATTTATTCATTTAAATAATATTTTTCATTTTTTTGTTTTGCAGGTTCAAGCCAGTCGACGCAAATTATGAATAAATTTGCACAATTGCATTTTGAGATAAACATCTTAACGTCTGTTTAATTTGACTCGTGAAAAGTGTAGATAGCAGATTTTCGGTGGGAAATTTGGTCATCTCTCAGAAGTCATTCAATTAATTTATAATAATTTCTTTTCTTACAGACTGTACAAGGTGGTGAGCAGATTTCCCTGAGGGCATATGTGCCACTGACTTTTTAAGATGAAAACATATTATTTAAAACTGTGCATTCTGTTGTTTTCTGAAGATTACAAAAAGAACAAGGTCGCTCTTTGCATGTCATCACAGACCTATGTATAAATGAAATTCAAAACCTGTACAAATGGAAACAAATATAATACCACAATGGTTAGAGTAACCATTTTTGGTAAGCCATATATAAAGGAAATAAAAATATACCTGTAATAATTTCCCATAATTTATACTTTTTTATCACTGTATAAAGCACCAGGGCCCCTTATTATTGATTTCATCAAATTTCTACTTGAAGAGAAGATAATCAGATTCCAAATTGTAAAATCATCACAAGTTATAACATAGGCACTAATTTTGCATCTTTTAAAGGTACTTGTAAATAGACCCCCAAGAACCCTGCCACAAGTCGTTTATTGTTACAACCACATTTTCTAAAATGGCAAAATTAAAAACAATATTTTGCAGGAAATATGTGGGTGAAACACAAGCCTGGAGATTATTTTTAAAATGTATTTTCCGGACAGCAATAGCGTATCAGCTGTTACAAGTCAGCGAGCGAAATGCAAATATATTCAAGATATAAATTCCATACTAACACAGCATTTTTCTGACAACAACAAACAACCTGGCCATTTATAGCTACGTAAATATCGATCTAAACTTTCCCACATTTAACCTTTCTTAATAATTTCCTCATCACTGATTTCATTTGATAGATAGATCGAGTTCTCGATAATGTTTAGGGCCGGTTTAGATTGCACTTTCTACATTTCATCCAAAAATATCCTCTTCTGATATCGATTTATAATTTATAATGCGCGATTAACACTGCCTGTAAAGGGCATCGAGCCTTTTGGTTGAGTTGGTATGACAATACTTTAGCAGGATTTCCCTTTGTCACTGATTTTTTCAAGCGATTTTTAACCGCAATAGCCTCTCATGCATCGCAAATGATGTGCGCTTAACGCTATGTGGGGAGCGAGACAAACCCGGGTAGAGCGATTTCAACATGAAAATATGTTCGCACTTACTTCCACTAGGTCCAAAGAACTTGACAATAAACTCATTTAAACCACCAAGTATTGTTACTTCGTGCTTGCTTTCAATTCTAATACCAATACAGTCAAGGAATAACGCGACGAACATAGAAAAACAAGACGATATGCGCGTCGATCGAGACACAGTCGAGCGCCATTTTGGCTCGCGACTTAGCTAACGAAAACACAACACACCAAGCGTAAATTACGCAAAAACCTCAGCAAGGATACAGCTTTATAACATCGGTGTCCATTCGCCTCTTTCCTGGTGATGGAGAGGACATTCTGCCGGTCCTTCAGGCGACAATCTCTTCCCAATTTGCTCCTTCGATGCAGCAACAATGGACGACACACTAAACTTTCTGGTTGGTTTGTTGACGTAACATTATTATTTTGATCACGTGAATTAGCTACGCTCCGCCTCTCCGCCTCCAACCGGCCACAGGTCTGCTGAGCGGAAACTGAGGAGAGTGGAAAATGAAATACTGGGAATCAAATGAAAAGCTAGAAGAGAAAAGGTACATTTATATATACAGTGGAATCCCGATTTTTCAAACCTCCAAGGGAAACGGAAATTGGTTCGAAAAATCGGGAGTTCGAAAAATCGAAGGTGGTATTCACTGAAATCAAATCCAAGGGAAACGAGTTTTGGTTCCAATAATCGGGAGCCTTAAAAAAATCGGAGTGTTTCTTGGTGTTGCGGAAGCCATTGTTGGTTGGCTTTTGTGTTGTGGTGTGGGTATTGTTCAGTGTCTTTTGAATCTTTTGTTTTACGTCATTTGGTGATCACACCATCCGCAACACCAAGAAACTACCAAAAATCGAGTGTTACATTTGAACCTTCGTGTACGACCACCTCTCGCAAGCGACCACTTTTCTAAAATACCAAATTTCTTCCAGCCAAATCGCTATAGTCCAAACCTCACATAAGAGACCACTTTTCGAAAACCGTCAGGAGTCCATCAATGGGCTCCTCAAACCGTTCATAAATTTCTCAGATAAAATGCGCGGTTGTCCACGATTTTGTAGCCTGCGCACAGACGCCTTGTATTTCCTTCCTTTTTCCGCGTGTAGTAGAGGAAATAGGAGACCTGTAGGCGCAGGCTAACGATCTTGTAACCAAGGCATGTAGGCGGAAACGTTGTCAGGAAGAAACCCGCTACTTTTTCTTGATTTGCGTAATTTCTTTAAATTTTCATTAGTTCTATACATGCAATAGGGCCTTCCAAACCTTCTTCTTGTGTCAGCAAAACGAATTTTGCACAAGGCCGTCGAAAAAAATCCTTACAAGAATAGGAGTTGACGAGGATGATGTGAATTCAAGCTCTTTTTAAACTGAACGCATGCGAGTTCACGTTTGACCGAAATTGAAAGTTTCAAAGCGGAAGAGGACAGTCTGGAGAGGGTATCGAAAGAGAGCACTAAAACAAATAAGAAAGCAAAAAAAAAAAAAAAAAAAAAAAAGAAAACGAAAAAAAAGAAACTATAAAATTTTAAATTAGCTTCTAGTCACAAGCGACAAACATATCTTGGAGCAAAGTCAACGCCGGAACTGAAGAACGACAACTTCCAGAATCTTTCAGTTTTTTTTCTAATGTTTAATTAAGGATTTTCGTATTTAAGGTCCACTGGGATTATAAAATTTAAATAAGAAAGGACAAAGGAAATGAGCTCTAGTGGGTGTTTCTTGGTATTACGGAAGCCACTGTTGGTTAGCTTTTGTGTTGTGGTGTGGGTATTGTTCAGTGTGGGAGTCAGAACAATGAAATTGTCTTCCTTTGGGAATAAAACTCTATTTCATGCGAACAAATTCGATTGTTTTTTTACACCAACATGGCAAACGTGCAAAAAAACAATGTGTCGAAAGCAATTTCGTGATTGCTTTGGTTTTCCATTGCTACGCTTTGTGATTGGCTAAAAAGCTCGCGCCACTTTCTCAACCAATCAAAAAACCAAAACCAATCGTGGCTTGCCTGTACGTCTTTTTCCCGCGCTTGACGCTGGCTGCACGCATTTGCTTTGAGTTCTGATTGGTTCATTGGATTGTCTGCGTCTGTTGTGATTGGCCAGTGATTACTTTGGTTTTGTTTAACAGCTCTTATACGCTCTGTGATTGGTTAAATAAGTTCTCGCCACTTGTTCAACCAATCAGAAGTTAACCCAAAACCAATCGTAACATGCACGCATGCATTTTCTTCCTTGAAGGCTGCTCTAAACACAAGACGAGAGCGAGATACAACTAAAACGCAAGAGACAAACGTACCTCGGCACGTTTCTTTTTATTAAAATTTCACTCAGCTGTGAAACACTTAACCCTTTCACACCCAGAAATGCAAGGAAAATCCTAAATTTCATTTTGTAAAATTCTGAAAAACAAATAGTACCACAGAAAAGTGCTGCTTATTAGCTTTTATATGAATGGTCACAACACTTGGGTTTCATCCACAAACTCAAGTTAGAACCACCTTGTACCACATAATAAACAGCACCACATGAAAGTACTGCTCAGTAGAGTGGTTTACTTCATCTATGAAATAGATAGTAGGATTTTACGCCGTAATACTTCGTATCAGTTTCTATTATCCTCGAATATTAGAGCGATTACATTTAACCCGTGAAATAGTTAGTAGAATAGTACGCACTATTGGACAATAATTCCATTGTTTTCTTTGTTTAATTTGGACTATCACACTCTAATTGTTAGATTGTGAATCACTCTATCAAGGTCCAGCGCTAGTGTAATAGATAGTGATAGATAGTGTTACACACTAACTAATAGTTTCTGTTTCACAGTTGAAGTAAAATCACTCTAGCTTTCATTTAAATGGTCACACTGTAGGATTTCATCCACAGACTCGAAAGTTAGAACCACATTATACAGCATAATAAACAGTACCACATGAAATTTCTTCTCAATAGCTTTCATTTCAAAGATCACGCTTTAAGATTTCATCTACAGACGTTAAAGTTTAACTCTTGGAGTAGAAAGGTAAGCGTGACCGTTCAAAGTGTACTATTCTATAACAACTTTAATAAAAAACAAAAACATATTAAGTAAAATTAAAATAAAAATTCTTATACATTACAGGTATCTGTCTAAAGGTAAAATGTCTGTTACTGTTCTTATCGAAATATACAACTCTTTAATATAAATTTGCGCATTGCGCTTACGTCTTTAAAAATCCTTGTGTATACATAAGAACTTCTTGTCCTTCATAATAGCGTTACGCGTTACCACGTGCCACGCTCGTGGCTAACGCAACTGATCACTCAACATGCTTGGACTCATCTCTCATCGTAAAGGTAACCAGTTGGATGTTGAAATAAACCTGGGTTAAGACAGTTCCAAAATCTATTACCGTATTAAAATGCAGTACATAACTTTACTTACAGTCAACGCACTTCACGCATGAACGCCCATATAATGAAGATTGCTTCCTTTTCGTGTATAATCCATTCTTAAATAAGAATACTAAAACTTCGCAGATAGCTTTAAAGATAATGATTTATTTTCAAATAAACTAACATGATAATTTCATAATTGACTTTTAAGGAGCGCGGTCAATATGGGGGAAGAAATCCTTTCAAAGATCTATCTTAAAAACAAAATTCATGATTCGGTTGTAGAATATAAGTTACGAATAACCAGTAATTTTATCATAGAATGAAATCGAATGCCTATTCGACGAACAGTTGAAGTTGTGCGTTCATATGAAGTGCGTTGACTTTAAAATAGGAACCAGAGATAATAAGCCCAGATGTGGTTAACACAGACTTGGGGCGTGTACATAGGGATGTTAGATTTCGTGGAAATGCGACAATGTGGACGCGGGAAAGTTCCATAAAGATAACGGGCTTTAATTGACCATCGAGGGCAATTATGCGTTTCCTTTATTTTGAGTACAAGCAAGCGCATTTTGCCAACCAATAATGATAAAAGTTGACTTGATTTCTGCGTATTTTCCCGCGCTTGGCACCAGTTGCTTCCCGCGCTTGGTACCGGTTGCACGTTTTTCCGCGCTTCACACAGATTTGTGAGAGTCATCTTTCTCTGTATATGTTTCAATAAAGTTTAAATAAATGCTCGTGTGTTTTTTTTTTGTCATTCCGGGATGTGAAGTGCGTCTTTTTGCGAGATCCCTTTTTGGCCACCAGCCGAAAAGAGAAGAAACTCCCCAAGGCAGGCAACATGATCTCGCAAAAGGACGTCTTACACAGCATGGAATGAGGAAAAAATCACCGCAATGACTCAATTAACATTTAATTAAACTTTATTGAACCATACGGATTAAGATGACTCTTAAAAATCTGCACTAGTGGAATAAATATTAACCACCACAATAAGTCTGTAGTTCATCTCAACCACTCAAATAGAGGTTGGTATGCCTGTGATCACGCATTCCACCAGTCCCCGAATTCTTGTGAACACGCCCCCGTCCCACTGCCGTTCATAACAGCAACCTCCTTATTTTACGCTTTTCAATAATAATTAACATGTTGTCCTTTAAATACACTGCAGTGACTATGGAGGTATATAATAAAATGTTTCGTAGAGAGCCACTCCATTCACTCGTGAGCTGTGATATGACGTTGTTGACAACCGTTCACATTTTGCGCTGATCCAGGGACCATGGACGCGTTATATCCCCCATTTAAATAGCTTTTAGACCGGCTTGCTGGTTGAAATCTCTGTTGTTAAGTCTGCTTTGCAGTAGAGTAACAATCGCCAAGTAACTTTCTCACCGTTTTCCAAGCGTCCTGAGGCGGAGTCTACAACAAGAAACAGGCGAGAAACCTGTGAATCATCTCACTCCCAGACTCAAAACGTGGCTCTATCATTTTTAAGCCCGTTGATGAAATCATACAGTGTGACCATTCAAATGAAAGCTACTGAGCGGTACTTTGCTGTGGTGCTGTTTGTTATGCTGTACAAGGTGGTTCTAACTTTTGAGTCTGTGGATGGAAGATCCCACAGTGTGACCACTCAAATGAAAGCTATTGAGCAGTACTTTCCTGTGGTACTGTTTATTATGTTGTGCAAGGTGGTTCTTACTTTTGAGTCTGTGGATAAAATCCTACAGTGTAACAAATCAAAAGAAAGCTATTGAGCAGTACGGCTTTCTTGTGGTGCTGTTCATTACGCTATGCCAGGTGGTTCTAACTTTTGATTCAGTGGATGAAATCCTTCAGTGTGGCCACTCAAATGAAAGCTCTTCAGCAGTACTATCCGATAGTCTTGTGTGATTTTCAGTATTTTACAACATAAAAACATTTGTTCACAGTCTCTTGCATAATTCGAACACCATTAGCATCACACAAAAAAGGAGGAAATGTGAAAGTTGGACCCTACGACACACCTTAGAGTTTTTACCTCATGTATTGGGTGAGTTGCTGCTGGACTCATAGAGGGAAGAAGAGTTCCAAGAAGAATCCTCCAGCCAGCTGGGGAAGTAGTCCCATCACTACTGCACATGCTCACGACCCATGGACACCATGTGCGATGTTCAGATAAGACATGAAATGTATTCTTTTCTACCTCCTGCAAAACAAAAGCAGTGAGCAGTGACCTCCTTACATACGTGTCTCCCTTCAGCTTAAAGTGTTCTCTACCCTAGGTAGGGGGTAATCCTTTCAAAAGTGGTCTACCATACTGACACAGGGGTGTTTTCCTCCATGATGGGAAGATGTGAGAGGTACAGTTGACCATGGTATGTTCCTTTTCTGTCAGAATTGAGGCTTTGAGCATTGCCTCAGCAATTTCTGTGGGATGGGATGCTTACCAACATAATGTACTCTTGTGGCATCATGCTCACATGATAAGTCCTTGGCTGCTTATAAAATGAATCAACGGCTCCTGTCGGCCAACTCAACTCAACTCAACTCATATGAAACATTTTGACCCTCCCATCCCCTCTCCTAGGAATTTTGCTCCACAGACCCCCTACCCATTGCACCGTAATCCGCACCCTCCCCTCTCTCCAATGCTGTCCCCATGGGTAAGACAGGTGACCAGTACATATCATGGGCTCAATGTTAAAAGCCACTTGACGACATCGTCAAGTCAAAGTCAAGTCATCGTCAAGTCAAAGTCGACATCGTCAAGTCAAGAATGACTTGACGATGAAATAAATGAAAATTTGCATATTTGTTCCCCACTGCTACAACTGTTCAATACTTCACATATTCATGAGTTAAATAAGAAGTTAGAAAGGCTATAAATTCACACACCTGCAGTCTCCGTTTCTTTGCTCTTGGACCATCATCTTCTCTTTCAGAGTTCCCTTCTCTGACACATCCCAGAAACTCCAACTCTGATTCAACATCTTGCAGCCTCTCAGATAAGCTCTCATTTTCAACCTCCACACATAGTGATTCTGTTGCTTCTTCACCTGGAAGATTGCTCAATGAGCGGTGCAATGGGGACTTCAGACCCATTGGCTCAAGTGGTTTAACAGTTAATGTATTAACATATGGTTTTTCCATTATAGTGTCCTCTACAGAAGTTTTATCGGCTTGATCAGAGCTTTCACTTTGCTCCATGGGTTCTGACTGATCACCTTTACCAGCCTCTTCAGCATTTTTTCCCTCACCATCGCCAACAGCACTACAAGATTCTTCCTGGTCAGTGTTCTGCCGAGGACTTCTTTCCTCGTCACACATTTGCCCAGTGTCGAGATAAGAGGGAGCATCTTGTGCTGAAGCTCCCTCCTGCTCAGTTGGAACATGCGTCAATGGGAAAAAATTCCACACACCCAGCTCACGACGACAGAGTGAACATGATATGGTGTTTACTTCCAAATCACTTGAAACGCTGAAAATGAATTGTTTTAAAATTTTGATTACATAATATAATGATGCTCTGATTAGTTCTATGCAACTAATTTTGATCAGCTTTATATGAAAACAAAGGTTTCTATGGTAGCCTGCATAGCAAGCATTTCCTTTTGAAGAGAGAGGGAGGTGCACGAAGGCATGGGCATGTAAAGTTGCTCCTTTTCACTCTTCTGGATATTATAAAACCAAGTTTCTCCTCAAACTGGCTAAAACATAATTACATAATTACACTGTGCTTATCCCTTTAAGCCCTGAAGCAAATTCCCTTTTTTTCCAAAAACGATGACTAAAACCTGTATGACCATATGATATACCATTTGAAAGGTTTTGATTAGTACAGTTCATAACTTGTGCCATTTTAAATGGAGGAAGTAATGGCTTTGATAGAAATGGGTTTGAAACATAAAAATAAAAACGTTTAGTAAAGTCCTAGTCTTCATACATTCTAGGTATACCCCTAAACTATACCTCATTTTGCAGCTCTCAGTGAGTACAATAACATGAGTTTCATCTTAAAGCACATATGCATTAAGAAAAAACATTGAAATGTTTGGGGGGTTGTCAATCACATCACATAGAGTAGGGGGTATGATTTTATGTGCTCAATGGGTAGATCTTTTCAAGACCATTTTGGTGGCCAAAATTCATTGAAATTGACCAGATATTGAACAAGTTATGTGATTATCCTTTTCCTTATACTTAAACCAGTGCATTATTTTTTTTAAAAACTACCAGTGAATGGGAAATTGGGGCGGATTGCAGAGGCTAAATGGAGCTTTAACAGTACAGTGGAGTCCCAATTTTTTGAACCTCCTACGGAAACAGAAATTGGTTTGAGTTTGAATAATTGGGAGGTTTGAAAAATTGAGTGTTAGAGACACTGGGATTTCACTGTATTGATAAGTAGTAGATGACCTTCAATCGCCGCCAAAACTCATTTTAAGATGTATAACTTACCTGCTTGAAAATTATGCACTCCCCCACTCCCTACCCCACCCCCTTCACCCAATGGTGTCTCTTTCCCTGCATAAATGTTTGTAGAGGAAAAGCCACCACAAACAATATTGCTTGGAGGGGGGACTTTGCGAAATATGTTCCCTTAGTGAACGCACTGTGAAATTTGAGTAAGTGTCTCAACAGCTTTGGCTGAGATTGTAGGCAGAAAATGCAAAATTTAAGTAACGGTACCTTCCTTCCCAACCACACAGGGCAATAATACAACACGTCTTGGAGGCCTGCTCTAAATCAAGTTCATTTCTTGTCCAGCAGATGCTTCCTGGATCTACTAAATTCTGAAGACCTTCAATATGACCTGGCGTCAAACCATCCTAAAAAAACATTTTATGGACAAATAGTTTAGTTTGTGATCATGAATTAACTAGTCAGGGATAGTTCTACTGTGTTTTCACTTGAACTTAGAACATGTGACACCATTCTCTACCCTAGAGTCTTCAGTTTCCTTTGCAAGACCAAAGGCTCTGGGAAAATCTGTTCAAATGTTGCCAAAATCTTGCTAACTACAAAAGTAGACCCCACAGCACATACCCAAAGTCTGGGGGGGGGGGGGGGGTGGGGACTCTCATATATAAGCTACATGTATACTACATATGGGTATGTGCTGCTGTGAAGGGTAGGGTTTCCAAGCAGTTTAATCTGGGAAAATCATCGTGGCAACAAGTCTGGGACAGGGTGGGGATTTTCAGTGTCTAGTCTAGTATAGGGTTGCAAAATCAGCTTAACATGGTGTGGTTTTGAGTTTGGATTTTTATGCATATCCCATTTCTTTCAGCTTTTTCAAAATATGTCTTTTTCGATTTATTCAGTAATATTGATTGTAGAAACTCATCAGAAATGAAACATTTCTGGAGTTTCCCTTACGCTCTTTACTGTGCACAAATTCTTCAAAAGAAAGTTTGTAAACATGAGAAAAATATGAGAAGACATTTTTCATGTTAAAACAACTTGATATGCATTTTGAATTAGTTGGATTCTGCCCAAAAAAAATTTGCCCAAATATAATATATGCCCCTCAGACACTGACCATATCCTTAATTGCTTGTTCATCCACCAAGGGAATCTCGTCCACAAGTGTAACAATGGATCTCCATCTCGCTCTGTAATCCTCCAACCACTGAGAGTAGCTTTTCATAGGTAACTTCACAAATGATTCTGTTCAAGAGAAAACTACTGTCACAAAAATTCCAAAGGAGCATGTGTTCAAGACATTTGCATGGTTAACAGCATGCTTATAATAAATGTCGATAATTTGTTTTCATAGAATCTTATAAGTTTGGATAGGACCAAAGTTTAGCTTATTCTTGTGACTTTATTACTTTACATTTTTAAAAAATGTTTTCCCAAAATTCGAGCTTCAAAACTAAGGAATGATGCAGCTTATCTGCAAGTGCAAATGCTAGCAAATGTTACATGAGGCAGCTGTAAGCAAAAGGGACCTTCATCACAGGCATCATATCTTCTTACAATCTTCTTACCAATGCATGTATGAGGGAACAGGAGGATTGGGGGCGGGGGTTGGGGGGGGGGGGGGGTAACTTTCCATTTCCCATACCCTTGACCCCCAGTTCCCATCCCTTCTTTGGTGGCTCTGGCCTCTTTGCACTTTTGCTATACAGTCGAACCTGTATTAAGCGACACTGTATTAAGCAGTCACCCTCTATTAAGCGGTCACTTAACAAATCCCTGGAATTAAATCGCTCCCCATATTTACTGTAAACTTGACCTCTTTTAAGTGGTCACGTCTATTAAGCGGTCAGTTAGCTATTCCCCAAGGGTGACCACTTAATAGAGGTTTGACTGTATTAACAATTTTCTCATCTCCCGCTAAGTTTCCACCCCCTATTCTCCCAGGCTCCCTTTCTCTGCGATGTGGCTGTAAATATCATACCAGGACAAGGATTATCTGGCCATGGACACAGTTTAGAATGCCCACTGACGAGTGCTTCCTTCAGCTGTTCACAAGTCTTGGAATCTAAATATAAAATTGAATGTTAATGTCTCCAGAGACTTACGGCATGTAGCTATATTAAATCACCCAGTTGCAGATCTAGGTTAGGTCTTGCAAAAAATAGTGTCCAAAGGACCAAAAAAAGGTTTTCAGTTTCTAAGATTTTCATTCCAGCCCCCCCCCCCACCATTCACTTCCCCACCCTTATTCACTCCTCCCTTATTCACTCCTCCCACCCTTATTCACTCCTCCCACCCTTATTCACTCCCCCACCCTTATTCACTCCTCCCTTATTCACTCCCCCACCCTTATTCACTCCTCCCTTATTCACTCCTCCCTTATTCACTCCTCCCTTATTCGCTCCTCCCTTATTCACTCCTCCCTTACTCACTCCTCCCACCCTTATTCACTCCTCCCTCCCTTATTCACTCCTCCCTCCCTTATTCACTCCTCCCTCCCTTATTCACTCCTCCCTCCCTTATTCACTCCTCCCACCCTTATTCACTCCTCCCACCCTTATTCACTCCCCCCATCCTTATTCACTGCCCCTTTATTCACTCCCCCATATTTACTCCCCCCCCTTATTCACTCCCCCATATTTAATCCCCCCCTTATTCACTCCCCCCACCCTTATTCACTCCCTTCCCACTCCCCCTTTCCTCCTCAGTTGCATATACAGTTATACTCACACATGTCAGAATCCCAGGTGGTTGATACTGTGGCATCAAGAGTTGCCTTGCAGCGGACACACTGCAAGATATCGACCTCGCTATTTTCCCAGCCATACTGTGCACAATGTAATGGCGACAATGCAAGGGGCTTTGCAAACCAAGTAAATGGCTGTACTCAGTTAAGGTTACATTACATGTATTTTTAATTATGAATGAAGCAAACTATTAATCAATCTAAAGTGTTTCCCCTGGAAGCCTAACCTGACGTTGCATGAACAAAACCAATTCTGGGTCTGCCATAAAACAAATCCAGCCAGTGTTCCGAGTGGGACTGCAACCCAGCACTGCCAGATGGGATATTAACCACTCCATAATGTTAACCCCCGGATGTGTGTGTGGGGGGGGGGGGGGGGTAGACTGCGAGCAGTCTCTCTTTTTCCGCTAAAGTCAGTAGGGACGAACGCAAAAAAATAGCGTGATGAGCGAGCCGCGAGTAGCGCGCGCGGGCACCGGCAGGCGAGAAAAAGAGAGACTGCCCTGGGATCATACAGCAGTTCAGAAGCCCGGCACACCGGTGACGGAGTATTCTGATTGGTCGGTTTACAAAGCGATGACGCGTATCTGTCATCGACATTACTTAGCGTCATGCAGGGCCCAGCGAAAATAAAACTAATTGCAAGAAACCATTGACGGTCGATAATTTCAAACTAATAGATCCGACTACCTAAGAGATTCCGAGAGAGTGAAAAACCTTACATTGTTGGTAAACCCAGAAAATGGCTACATGAGCACAGCAAGAGGTCAAACAAAACTGAAGAAAGCCGCCGATTGAACAGAGCTCCAGACTCTGAAGAAAGCCGCCGAGTTGAAGAAAGCCGCCGAGTTGAAGAAAGCCGCCGAGTTGAAGAAAACCGCCGAGAATACAGCATAATTTCAAAATGACCTCCAAATCGAAGCTTGCTCAAAGCCTACATGCAACGTTAAAGGTTTCACTGCAAAGCTATTCTAACAAATGCCACGATGGCATAATAAAGAACATTGCTATGAAACAGACGCCCCGACAAAGAGATCAAAACTAGCAGACAGCTTAAAAACACAAATGACCTCGAGACTATAGTCTGTATCATTTTGCGAGTTTAGAAGGCTTTTAATTCAGTCACCTCGAATTCTCCATATACCCACTACAAATACATGAAACATTTTGCGAGCTTAAATATAAAATGGCTAAAACACTCGCGAGGGAGTCGTGTAGGCCTGTCACTCTTTATTACACCAAAATGGGCAGAGGTGTCAACGTGTGTCAAAAGGTGAGCTGTCAAAGGGCTTCTGAACTGCTGTATGATCCCAGGGCAGTCTCTCTTTTTCTCGCCTGCCGGTGCCCGCGCGCGCTACTCGCGACTCGCTCATCACGCTATTTTTTTGCGTTCGTCCCTACTGACTTTAGCGGAAAAAGAGAGACTGCTCGCAGTCTAGGGTGGGGGGGGGGTACTCCCTATAATGGGCCATACGGGGATGCTCTGCCCGAAAGGGGTACCTTTCCTAGGCTGGAGGTATACAAAAGGGTAGGGATTTCATGAGTTGAAGTACAGACAAGGTAGGAAAAACTGCCATTTAGGTATCTTGACTCCCTCTACAACGTGAACTGAATAAAGAATATTATTGTTTGGTGAACATTAATTAATAGTGGTGACATTTGATGTTTTTCCGTCTGGATATTGTTCCATAAGTTTATTTCAAGGATTTAGTAAAGATATGTAGTGTTTCTTCTGTAGGTATATGAA
>JAJGOT010000580.1:415000-510173 GCA_022457155.1 Cladopsammia gracilis
GCGCTTCACTCCGGTCTAACTACCCCGCCTCAAAAGAATCGAAGCTCATGACTCCTCACTAACGCCAATATTTCGGTCTCCCGATAACGATAATGTATGTATAGTCAGAGAAAACAGCCGCTTTTCATCGCTCCCGGCCACTAGGGGCGTTCGCGCAAACGCCCTTAGCGGCCGGGAGCGATGAGGGGCGGCTGTATTTGCAGGCTAAAGTATGTACAGCCTGCCAGTAGGTGTAAATGGGGAATGAAGGGGGGGGGGGGGGGGGGGGGGGCTTCGAGAGCGGGAAAAGCCGCCCATCCCCCAGTCCCCTTCGGATCCCGTTACGCCTTTCACGTGGACTGTTGAATTGGAACATAATGAAATTGACTGCAAGGAAATGATTCTTACCAAGTGAATCAGGCATATTTCACACAGGGTCTGTGCAAAACATGGCTGATTGGAATATTCTTTGCAGTCATGTTGCATACGTATTTATCTGAATATTCAGATGGCTTGGTCGATCCTAAGAGAAAATCGGACTCCCCGTGTCGAGCGATCTCGTGATCTTAATGATGAAATCTGAAAGAGTTTGGCCAGGAGCCCATAAGGGTTGTCTATTTCACCCACTATCTCTGTAAGGTTCGCCTGTGGTGATCGCGTGATCTGTCTTGTAAGCAGGACGGCAAGGCCTTTCGATTCCTCGTCGATAAACCATATTTTCACATAGTATATTACTTCTTGATTCATAAGTTTATTGGTTGAATTGGAATTGTTTAATCCTTTCTCCCCCGGGGGAGGGGGGGAGGGGGTGACTCCGATATAAAAATGACGTCGGTGCTCGTCGTACCTTTTAGGGGTCAAAATTTGTACATTGCTACCACTTAGGCTTAAATCTAAAATGACCACCATTAGAATTATCGCGGTGTTGAGCCAAAAAAAAAATATGACAGAATATGACATGTACATGTATTATTTTAGAATTGGAACCTCTTTAATAGGGGTAAAAAGTTCATTTCAGCCACGCCCATCAAACGAGCCGGATTCGGGTACCTTGTAGGGTTTCCAACGAGCTCACTCGTTATTTTTGTATGGATGTCCCGCCGGGTGTCTAACCTCCCCCCTTCCCCCTATGTGCACTGTGGGATTAGTATTATAAAATGTAAAATGCTACCTACGTTATTTACATTTCCCTTATCTCATACACTTAAGAAAATATCATAAACGATTGTTAGTCCTTGATATCTTCAATGTGATTTCGCCTGAGAGGAAAGGCTTCATACTAAATTCATAATCTACTACAGTGAATTCCAATCATTGTTTCACGCGAACAGAAAATACCACACATAGAGTTTTATCTCTTCACTCAAAATTCGAGAAAAATCCCAATTCTATTTTGTAATATATTGAAATGTATCAATGATTATCACAGGAAAGACTGAATCACAAGACTAAAAAACTTTCGTTTGAATGACGAAAATGTGTTATTTTATCCACACACTGAAAAGTCAGTATCACACTACAAAAAATATAGCCTGCGTAGCTGGTGGTTTTTTTGTTTGCGCGCGCGATAATTCGGCGCTCGAAACACGGTAATTCGCCGCTCGAAACTCGCGCGCGGCTTCGCCGCGCCCGCGAATTCAGCATCACCCTTAAAAAACCGCCAGCCATGCAGGCTACACACTACACGAGTCGACTCGACGCTTGACTTTGCGAGTGGCTCTGCAGCCACTATAAGTTAAGTCACAGTTAGACTAGGGACTGGTTATGAAACCTTGCAGACTTCAATGGCGATAACAACGCAGCTACAAATAATGTTGAAAGTACTACAATCGTGTACATCTTTTGTTTTTCGATCACACGCTGTGACTGAATAACTTTGTGGAAACATTTCCGCTGGTTAGTACTCGAACAAAGTTCAAAATATCTCGTGGTTGTGGCCAAGGCCGAAAAACCCTAAGACTGAAAACATTGAACAAAGAAATTTCTCAAACTCATTAATAATTCATGACGAGAACACAAAGGAAATCACTACCGTGAAGGAGGTTTTGAAATCGTTTCTTAATTTGCATAGATTTTGGCGATTTTATTCCTTCGTTTTCTCCGCATTTAACGATCAGTTTGAGAAGCTATATCAAACACTCGAAACAGTGTTTCATCAGATTTCCAAACACCTTGAAGTGGTTTAAAAAAACTCGGCTGCGCCTCGTTTTTCCAATCCACTTCTCGGTGTTTGGAAATCTGATGAAACACTGTTCCTCGTGTTTGATATATTACTTCTCAGGTCATAACCATTACGCTTTACTAACAATATCCTTAGTACATAGTTTCTGAGGGTATTAAAACGTGAAAACATATATTTGACCATTGACTGAGCTTTTATTGGCCATGATTGACTTTTTGAATGCATCGGACTAAGATGAGTCGACTAAAAGCGCGCGGTCCCGTGCTTCTCTCAACAACCTCCGTCCCCATGGGAACGACATCACACCTTGTCGTTCTGCGGGTCGAGTAAATTGAACCTTCTGTAACTCCATACAGGAAAGCTAGGAACTCCCAGATAAGAAAAAAAACAACATTTTATAATAAACAACGAGTAACAGGACACAAAACTCTCAAGCTGTTCATGGTAAACGCACTTGTTTATAACTGAAAAGAAATTTGAAAATAACATACTGAGTCATACTTTGAATTAAGTCGTGTAATGTGTTCCGGTAACTTTTGAGTCTGTGGATGAAATCATAAAGTGTGACCCTTCAAATGAAAGCTCTACAGCAGTACCTCTCTCTGGTAATGTTTGTTTCTCAATTAATATCTGCTTGATCATGAAAAATCTTTGGATCTTTAGCTCGTTCTCTTCAGAGGGAATGGTTATTATTTTTTGCGTGTTGTAAACAGATAAACAACCTGGAAAACATTTTGTAAACAATAACCCGCAAAATAACTGTTCAAGATAAGCGCATACATGTTTACAAAACAAAAGTTAAAATAAGAAGAAATACTGATATTTCACATGAACAGTTCAGACTTTCCTTGCTGCGTGTTCAGTACACATCGCGATGAAAGGAAAGGTATTTCTTGCGCTCTTTTTTATCGCCAGTTTTCTTCTCGGGTCCTTGGCAGCCCCTAAAAAGGTTTGAAATTATTTTATTTTATTGATTTTCTATAGCTGATAGTCGTGATTGTGATCCTAACAGATTTTTTCTAACATGTAGCGATCGTTCTGAGCGGATCAAGTTTGTTCCCTTTTCCAGTTTAATCATCTCTCTCTCACACACACGCACACAGCTCATAATCAAGATTGAAAGATAATTTAATTTTGGCAAAATATTGCGATAGTACATCGTACGAGGATCGTGTTGACCTTTGAATGGACACACCAGAGGATTTCATCCGCATTCACGCAAGCACTGAGTGCAGACCACGGTTGGAAACGCAGAACATAAAAATGTAAAAAACTAAGTTCCTTTGTCACACACGGAATGCTTAATTATCATTGAGAACACTAAAAGGAAGATATCAAGTGAATTCTCGAAGAGAAAATAAACCATAATCAGAGTTTTAGTGAGTTTTCCAAGACAGAAGCGATAAACTTGAAAAAAATGTTAGCCCATTTTTATCTCGTTAATGCGCTTGCGCATTAAGCGAGATTTCGAAGTCGAGTACTAAAAAAGGGACAAAAGTTGTTAACAAAATTTTGTGGACTTTTGTCCGGGGGGGTTTCTTGTTCCTTCTTTATAGAAGCTATATTAGGGCATTGAGGATATGGTTGGTTAAAGCGGTTAGGATTTCAAGAAGGGCGTCACATACTGCCACTAAAATGTTTGGGGAGCACCCCGGACCTATTGTTAATTTCCCTAGGGTATTGGGATGTCAGAACTTGTGATGAACTTGTCATATCTCACATTACGTTACCGCAAAGGTATTAGTCCTTCTTAAATTTCGATATCTCACGTTACCTATCAGTTTCAATCATTTGTCGTAAAGCCATTATAGCTACTTTAAAAGGGTAAAAATAGGTTAAATGCGTTTTCTTGGGAAACGTAGTTTGAGAATTTCACGGTGTATTTTACTAATGGAGAGGTTATAAGAAAGTTAAATGGGACAGGAAAGTTTGTGTGTTAATATGAGCGGTATGGCAGAGCAAAATAGCGCTGAACTTTGCGTTTTTTTCTATTGAGTTGTGGTTACACATACCTTGGGTTTGGGGCCTTCCCAAGGGTTAATGGCTTGGGTTCGGTTTATCTCAGGTTTCATCTTACCCTTGGGGATGCGGTTACACAGTAAAAGACTCCCCAGGGTAAAATATAATAAGATATGAGTTCACTGACACTGCAGTTTACGCGCGAAAACGTACAGATCGACATGGATGACACGAATCGAGATCTTGTAAGTTTAATTTCAGTCATTCTCCTGCTTATCATTTGATAAATATAACAATCCGGCATTTTTTTTTTGCGAGAAGACACCGAAGAAGACGCCTTCAACTACGCTATCTTCAAGGTTTGTCGGCGTTTTATTTACATTTAGGAGCTCGCCACGAACTTGCTCGTCGCCAAGGAGGGCTTGGGTATTTCCACGACCACAGAATTGGTTTCAGCAACTTCTAAATAACAATGCACTCGATCACTGGTGGAAAGAAAATTTTAGAGTTACAAGTAAGCGTGCAATTAACCAAGCGTATCAGAGGTCAACTCAGCAGCAGGCGATTTCCTGTATTAGCTACGTTCTGCATTATGATTGGCCAAGCGGTTTGATTGTGCAATAGTATGGTAAACATGTCATAGTTGTGTTGATTTTTATCTCGTTAATGCGCATGCGCATTAATCGAGATTTCGGAGTCAGTCGAAAAAAGGGACAAAAGTTGTTAACAAAATTTTGTGGACTTTTGTCCGGGGGGGTTTCTTCTTTTTTCTTTATAGAAGCTATATTAGGGCATTGAGGATATGGTTGGTTAAAGCGGTTAGGATTTCAAGAAGGGCGTCACATACCGTCACTAAAATTTTTGAGGAACACCCCCGGTCCTATTGTTAATTTCCCTAGGGTATTGAAATGTCATGAACTTGTCATGTCTTACGTTACCTCACCACAAAGGTATTACAGTTCTTGTTAAGTTTCGATACCTCACGTTAGGTATCAATCTTTCAAATTTGTTTTTAAGTTTATGTGTCCTAGACGTTCTACGCTGTTTGCGTTTTATGCTTTTTGTTTCCTGTGTGGATGTGTCGGAGACGTTCTACGCTCTTTGCGTCTTATGCTTTAGAAATTTCTTTGTCCGCTTTTTGAGGTTTATAGCAGAGTTGTTTTTCAACTGTTTTAGAGCTGACCTCATCGCCTGACAGATTGTACATGTTTCTTATCTAAACCACAGAAACAACAATGTTGAGGTGTCATGATTATGCAATAGTATGCAAGAGAGGTGAGATTTTGCCTATTCAGCTAACTAAAAATGTTTCGGTTTGATTACGCAAGAGTATGCATTACGGTTTGATTATGCAATAGTACGCAAAAGACGTAATAATTTTGCTGATTTTGTTAACAAAGTTTATCAAGCAAGCATTTTAAGAAGAATTTTTCGCCGTGTCTAAATGCCCGGCAGCCGGGCACGGTCTCAAATAGACTAAATGCCCGGCAGTCAGAAATTTTCACAAAATTTTCACTGAATGGCTCTTTCAAACCTTTTGAGAGTATTTGATGTTCGTTGAGAAATGTCAAGCGATTCCAAAAATTATTTTGCTTTTCCATTTGACGAAATATCCAAGCTTGACATTTCTAAACGAACATCGAATGCTCTAAAAAGGTTTGAAAGAGCCTTTCAGTGAAAATTCTATGAAAATTTCTCACTGCCGGGCATTTAGTCTTTCAGACCGTGCCAGGTAGTCTGCAGAAATGTTCTTAGTGTCGTAAACATAGCGATCTTATAGTATACCGAAGCTTGAATATTTCGTCAACTGGAAAATCGAAATAATTTTGGGAATCGCTTGGTAATTCTAAACGAACTTTACTAAAGAGGTTTGAGTGAGACGTTCAGTCGAAATTCTGTGAAAATTTCTGACTGCGAGTCTCAGCAGAAATTTTCTAAGTGTCGAGAACATAGCGATCTTATGGTATGCCCAAGCTTGGATATTTCGTCAACTGGAAAAGCAAAATAATTTTTGGAAGCGCTTGACATTTCTAAACGAACATCGAATACTCTCAAAAGGTTTGAAAGAGCCATTCATTGAAAATTTTGTGAAAATTTCTGTTTGCCGGACATTTAGTCTATTTAAGACCGTTCCCGGCTGCCGGGTATTTAGACACGGCGCATTTTATAAGCGATTTCAACGTGTAGATTTTTTTCAAGAGAGATTTTGTCTATAACACAACAGATCGCCCTTGTTAGTGAACACCATCTTAGCTGAACCGCTTCCAAATATCCCTCTAGCAAAGAAAATGCAGACATCTCTTAATTTTCCATCAACCCTACCCGTCTGGCTTTAAAAGCCACGGTTAAACAATTTACAACATCACACAATATTATACAACAAAAGACAAACTGTAACCTCAACAAAATTAGCGATTTTCTAAAACCATACATTTTCTAGTAAACATCAATCTAGTGAGATTCCTTAAATTCCTTCGAAACAAAACACTCCCATATTATGAAATGTTTTATCACAATCATTGTCACACAACAACTGATATATAATTATACCTTTAAAATTTTTCATAAGAAGAACCTTCCTTCTTTAATTTACGAAATAACTTTGTCACACCGATACCCCTACAACTTTACAAAATTAACACCCCATCAACGTACCGCCTTAGACACAAAATCTGCACATATTAAAAAAAAAGATGCAATTTCATTCGAAACGTACTCTCCACTCCTAAAACCAAAAAATATGAACACTTTTTACAAGAATTAACTTCAAATAGCAATCAAATACAAACCAATTCATTTCTTAAACTTAAAAGGATCCATTTAATCCCTAATAGTTACATGGCAGTTAGCAAACAGATGACACCGGAAATACAAAACTCTCGACTTGAAAATAAAAAACAGACAAATAGTATATATTCGCAAATAGCCCATTCTTAATTACCTTATGCAGCCATTTCTTTTTAAACCCTCCACATACCAAAAATCAATCTCCGCTTAGCTTTGCAAAAAATTCCACATCGATCTCGATACAAACACACAACAGCGTTAAATTAATCCTTCAAAAACCATTGACAAGTAGCTAATTAGTCCATCACAGACATACCGCTAATCGAAACCGGAAAACGTAGATATTTCGGCCCTCCCACAACTAAACAAGTTTCAACAAAATATTGCACATCACACAACATTTAATAAAGCAATCTTAAACAAGTTGTCAATGTTGCTAACCCTTACATTTAAAAGCGATTTCCGACAACCCATCTTTAATTCATCTTCATTTTCTTTCAACTTACCAATTAAACGTTATATAAAAACACAGACCTAGGGATTGTCTTATCAAACATATCAATCAGAATATAAAAGGTATCTCCGCAATGCCGCAATGTTCTTACTTAAAACGATTTACACCTTTTCAGTTCAAAAACAAAAGAGAGTAATCACAAATTTTTCCGTCAAGCTGTAAATCTAATTTTAAGACAAATTCGCCGACAACTGCACAAAAAAGTGCTTTTCAAACACTACGAACAATGTCTGTCTTGAATACCAAAAAATAAAACAATAAGGTAAAACCTAAATCTTTTAACAATATACACATTCTGCAATTTCTTACGACAAAAAATATTGCGAAAACGTTATTATAGTAAGCCCATTGACTAACTATAACATGCCATATGTGCAAGCTGAACCTTCATCTTTCACGCAATCGGCACACCCTTTTATCGCGCAAATAGACACATGACTAAGCAACACCACAGCTATCCTTAAAATAACAAACAAGTGGCTACAAGTATAAACTCGATGAAACTTTAGCACGTTTCGAAATCTTATCATAACTTAAATGACACGCACTATTTAGAGTTTCTTAATATAGTCCTCCTTATTTTAAAGAACATTGTAATTGAATTTCGATGATGCCTCAACTGAAAAAACATTCACTTACACTCATAATAATATCACGTTATTCCGTTCTACATAAAATCTTTGTCCCGTATGTACGCTTTGAAAAAATTGAATATTCAATTTTACCCTCCCCCCGTCACCCCCCACACTGAAAAAAGACAAGACGACCCAAAATAACATCGAACTGAAACAATTTTTTTCTAAAATCAAACAGGTGCCAGTAAAACAAAATCACATAAATTGCGCCTTTCGCGCTCCATCATAGTCCGTGATTTAATGTGAACGCCGAGGAGAGAGAGAGAGAGCGGGGGGGGCGGGGGGGGGGGGGGGGTACAATTTAAGATAAGCATGTGTGCCGCCAGGGTTCTCAAGCCCTGACCCTATTAAGAGTAGAAAATCAAAAAAAATCAGAACTTGTCATGAACTTGTCATATCTCACATTACGTTACCGCAAAGGCATTAAGTTCTTCTTAAGTTTCGATATCTCACGTTACCTATCAGCTTCAATCATTTATCGTAAAGCCAAAAATAGGTCAAATGCGTTTTTTTGGCAAACGCAGTTTGAGAATTTCACGGTGTATTTTTACGAATGGCGACGTTTTAAGAAAGTTAAATGGGACGGGAAAGTTTGTGTTTTAATATGAGCGATATGGCAGAGCAAAATTTGCGTTTGTTCTAGTACGCCGGTGGCGGCTTAGAATTTTAAACATGAACGCTTATCAACATAAGTGGAAAAGCGTTATTTCCTGAATTATTCTAGAGCTCTCACGCAATGCAAGTATGAACGTCCCAGTATGGGAATCACGAAACGTCAAGTTGGATATCGATTTCGAGTTCGAGTTGGACTTCGAGTTGGATTTCGAAATATGAAAAACTATAATCGATAAAAATCGACAGTCGAACCTCTCCTTACGGACACCTCTCTAATACGGATACCTCTCTATTACGGACAGTTTCCTGTGTCCCGACAAAATTCGCACATATTTTCTTTAAAAAAGACCTCTATAATACGGACCCTCTCTAATACGGACAACGGACACTAAATTCGGTCCCAGAGAGCAAATTAATATAAACTTATCCTCTTTATCACGGACACTCCGGTGATCAGGTGATGATAGTTTGAGTAAGTAATACAATTTCCTGTTTGCGGTTACAAACATGTATCGCAAGACGTTTTCAGAATAGACCTTATCACGGTTTTTCCAAAATTTTATATGGGCCTGATAGCAATAATCCATCGACACTGCTGGGAAAAGCATCTCAAAAATAGTAAAATGGCCGAGTTTAAAAGCGATATCTTTTAAAATAATGGAGATATAGCTCCGCCAAGTCGGCAAATTTCACAGACGTTTGTATCGCGCGGCCAAATATCTTGCCTACCGGTAGGCAAGAAATTTGGCCGCGCGGATCTGGATCAGTAAAATCCTGTACAAGATAAACTAGTAGTTTCCACTGGAAAGTGAAGTGCTGCGAGTAAAGCTTATTGCAGAAGAAGACTTGTTTGGAGATATCTCGTTAATTGCATGTACTTTAGATAGTGAACAGATGAGCGACTTGATCTATTTTGCCATTGGATTAACTTGGCTAATATATATGCCGTTCGAACGGCAAAACCGCACGGCTACTGAACGGATGAACGCGAAGTATGAATAAAGCCGTTTCTGATGGCTCAAAACGGGAAAGTTTGCAGAGATTAGCGACCTTTAATTCTCTATCAATGTAATGTGCGACTCTGATGAAGATAACGAATGGAAAGCAGAACCATCGACTATGGTCTAAGTAGAATTTCGAGGCGACTGGAGGCGTTGGAGCGATTTTACCGCCGATTTACTTCGGTGGATCCGATCGGCTCGATGAGCGGAGTGCTGTCTCTTTCAGAGGGAGGACTGAAACAGTTGAACTAAAAATCGCTGGAATCGCGAATCGACCGCAAAACCACTCACTGAGACACAAGTAAACACACAAAGAAGTTCAGATGAACCAGTTTTATTCAAATATCGTTCCTAATTTTACGCTCAAACTCGAAGTGAATTTTCCCAATACAAATCCTTATAATTTCGCTATTACGCCATTTACCACGACGTTTATCACTTGAGCTTAGGCTACCTGTGCTGCCAGATGGTACGTTGTGACAAAAGGCAGTATCTTCTCGTGACCTTTTTTCTTTTGTGTAAGTGCCGATTGTCTACAGGCAAAGAGACCTTTCTATGATGTTTTCTGGGTAACCCCGTGATTTGAGGCGTTGTTTGAATTTTAAAACGCTCTCTTCAAATGTTTTCTTTTTTATGAAGAGTTAGTTCTAAGCAATCTTATTGCTTTCGCCTTTAATGAATCCATATTTTACGCCTTTACGCCTGGTGGGTGGCGTGAGACGATGTGTGTACTGAAAGGTCTCGGTCGGCTTGTAGTGAGTGTTGATATCCAAGATGGAATCTTTTGTGAATCTTTTCCCTTTATTAAAACACTGTGGTGACAATCTAGTTAAATGCTGTTTTCTTTTTTTTTTTTAATTTTTCTCGATTTTTTTCCTAC
Organism: Cladopsammia gracilis; assembly: GCA_022457155.1. Classification (NCBI taxonomy): domain Eukaryota; kingdom Metazoa; phylum Cnidaria; class Anthozoa; order Scleractinia; family Dendrophylliidae; genus Cladopsammia; species Cladopsammia gracilis. The sequence continues at coordinate 425,553 of JAJGOT010000580.1, forward strand.
TAACTCGAAATCCAACTCGAAGTCCAACTCGAAGTCCAACTCGAAGTCCAACTCGAAGTCCAACTCGAACTCGAACTCGAAGTCCAACCCGAGGTATCATTACTACTGAACCTACCTGCCCGGGGTTACCCAGAAAACATCAAGGTGTCTTTGCCTCTAGACAATCGGCACTTACACAAAAGAAAAAAGGTCACGTGAGGATACTGCCTTTTGTCACAACGTACCATCTGGCAGCACAGGTAGCCTAAGCTCAAGTGATAAACGTCGTGGTAAATGGCGTAATAGCGAAATTATAAGGATTTGTATTGGGAAAATTCACTTCGAGTTTGAGCGTAAAATTAGGAACGATATTTGAATAAAACTGGTTCATCTGAACTTCTTTGTGTGTTTACTTGTGTCTCAGTGAGTGGTTTTGCGGTCGATTCGCGATTCCAGCGATTTTTAGTTCAACTGTTTCAGTCCTCCCTCTGAAAGAGACAGCACTCCGCTCATCGAGCCGATCGGATCCACCGAAGTAAATCGGCGGTAAAATCGCTCCAACGCCTCCAGTCGCCTCGAAATTCTACTTAGACCATAGTCGATAGTTCTGCTTTCCATTCGTTATCTTCATCAGAGTCGCACATTACATTGAGAGAGAATTAAAGGTCGCTAATCTCTGCAAACTTTCCCGTTTTGAGCCATCAGAAACGGCTTTATTCATACTTCGCGTTCATCCGTTCAGTAGCCGTGCGGTTTTGCCGTTCGAACGGCATATATATTAGCCAAGTTAATCCAATGGCAAAATAGATCAAGTCGCTCATCTGTTCACTTTCTAAAGTACATGCAATTAACGAGATATCTCCAAACAAGTCTTCTTCTGCAATAAGCTTTACTCGCAGCACTTCACTTTCCAATGGAAACTACTAGTTTATCTTGTACAGGATTTTACTGATCCAGATCCGCGCGGCCAAATTTCTTGCCTACCGGTAGGCAAGAAATTTGGCCGCGCGATACAAACGTCTGTGAAATTTGCCGACTTTGCGGAGCTATATCTCCATTATTTTAAAAGATATCGCTTTTAAACTCGGCCATTTTACTATTTTTGAGATGCTTTTCCCAGCAGTGTCGATGGATTATTGCTATCAGGCCCATATAAAATTTTGGAAAAACCGTGATAAGGTCTATTCTGAAAACGTCTTGCGATACATGTTTGTAACCACAAACAGGAAATTGTATTACTTACTCAAACTATCATCACCTGATCACCGGAGTGTCCGTGATAAAGAGGTTAAGTTTATATTAATTTGCTCTCTGGGACCGAATTTAGTGTCCGTTGTCCGTATTAGAGAGGGTCCGTATTATAGAAGTCTTTTTTAAAGGAAATATGTGAGAATTTTGTCGGGACACAGGAAACTGTCCGTAATAGAGAGGTGTCCGTATTACAGAGGTGTCCGTAAGGAGAGGTTCGACTGTCGATTTTTATCGATTATATTTTCATATTTGTATTTTGTTTTTTTAACTCGAAGTCCAACTCGAAGTCCAACTCGAAGTCCAACTCGAAATCCAACTCGAAGTCCAACTCGAAATCCAACTCGAAGTCCAACTCGAACTCGAACTCGAACTCGAACTCGAACTCGAACTCGATGTCCAACTCGACGTTTCGGGATTCCCTGCCATGATCTATCAAGAAACGAAACATAATTATTATCAATTCGCTGTTCTGACTCAAATGAGTTCAAATTTTATATTCAAGTTCCGATGAATTTCATTGCATTCTCAAATGCTTGTTCATTTGGCTCGGATGGCTTTATGCCGGTGGATTTTCAAGATCAGTTGCTAAAACGCGCCACACTGTGAAAGAAATTTCCGGGAATATTTAAAATTTTACAAGATTTTGGTCTATTCTCTTGCCAAATAATGCCATTTCAATGTAATCGATTTTTGTAACAGTTAGCGTAAACTTCGAGTTCTACGAAGGGTTCGAGTTTAATCAATTTTTGCATAACCGGAATTCAATTGGATAAAAATGTACGACGATGAGTCGTGCACTTGTAATAAGCTGAGCGTGCAAGGCCTAGCCGTGTGGTTTTAACGCAATGAGAAGTTCGTCGTAGACAATATAATAATTAAGGCCTTTAAAAATCAGTTGAAATCATTAATTCAAATGGATGGACTCAATACCTATTTAGTTTACTCTTAATTCAAAAGACAAATAGTATTGAAATATTTATGAAGAGGAATTTAACCGTTGCAACCCCTTAAAACTGTACTTATCTATATCCTTGGTGCACTGTATTAAATTTTTCTTAATAGGTTTTTAGAAGACTTACCTTCTACATGCAGCTGAAAAAGCTAGGCTTAAACGTAACAGTCGCTAGACTGTCAAAAATGCCAACGAAGGTTTTAGCGAGCTCCACGCAGCTGTAAAGCGTAGCGAATACAAGCTAAAATTACAGCCTTTACTGAGACACTTACGATACGACCAAAAACAGATCGCTGCATTCACCCCTATCATAAAATAGAAGTCTGTATACAGGTGAACATTTCAAGTTCGTTTACCAACAGGTTGCAACTGAACTGACTGAAAATTCTAAAAACTGACAGGAATCTTCTGCGACACCTCCTTTCAACAACCTTGACGGGCTTTTTTAATTTCGTTCCTATTACAAATTAAGTTATCGTCTCTTTCGTAGAAAAATACGTAAACATTGGGAACATCAAACTTTAAGAGGGTATAAAGGAAAAGTAACACACATCTGAACAGCGCCACCATTTTGGACGGCAATCTATCCGTTCCGATGTTAATCGCGTAACTCTTTCCTCCTTTCCGGTTCTAGATTTCTGTTCGTGAAATGACCAGACTTTTTCCGGATATATAATTGATACTATCCATTAGATTATTACAATGGAACTCAATTCATTCTATAGGTGTCAGAACATTCACTGAAGCGTGATGCTTGAAGTTGTTTCTCGCGGTGAATTTGCCTGTAAAGAGCTGTAAACCCGGCGCAGCTTTTTCTCGACAGCTACAGTGAGCTTACTTTACCATTTTGTAAACAAGGCCAAACACACGACAAATTAATCTAGCACTGCTAAATGAGGGTGCTAATGGGGGTACCCAATTGTCAGTTAAGAAGAGGCTACACTGGTAGCCTATACTCATGCGCTTGTATAAAAAAATTTTATGTTTTTCTTTTTTAACTGCGTCACGCTGTCGGAAATCGGTTCATTTCAATATTTTCATTCATTGATCTTATCAAGTGATTTAGCTTGACAAGTAGGAAATTACGTATATCAGTAAGGCTTTTAAATTTGCAAAGTTAAGATAAGGTTTCTTTAAAGGCCATGAGAATGACCAGAGTGAATGCGTTTTTGGGATTGGACTTAGAACAGCCGCTTTACGAAAATTATTCGACATTAGATTCTCATACAAAAACCATAATTTCTCACCTGTCAAGATAGCTTCCAAAACCGTAATAAGGATCGTCAGTATTAAAGATGTCTGTTTGATACAGGATCGTACACAGAGAGTATGGGAAGGAAAAAAAATCGAAACTCACTGATGCTTGTGTCCAATAAAATACGGTGTGTCCACTTACTTTGGAGTCTTCTTAATACAGGTTTTAGTGTAATCAGAAATCTTACTCATTTAATTTAACACTGAAAAGGGCTCGTGTGGTTAACCCCTGGGTCAACCCGCGTTCGCGTGCTAGGACAAAATGACGAAACAAAATACACACCATACCACCATCACTTGTCGCACTTCCCATTAGAAAAGGTAGCTCCATTTCCAACTGAGCCTTTGTAACAGCTTTCCCGTCGATCTTCTCTAATCGGAACAACTTTAAATCAAACTCACCGAGTCCAAACTTTCCGCTTATTGTTTGATTATATGTCCATTGAATTGTGCTTTGTCATGTCAAACGGTATGCGACTTATGTGTCATTCGAATGCCGATCCTCTGTCATCATCTCGATAAAAACTCAGAATAACTTTGACCACGCCACTCGACGCCATCACGGAGATCAAGGTCAACGCTCTACGACCCTGGTACCTTTCGCATATAATATCGGTTAATATGTCACCTGGTCACGCAGCGAGGCAGGTAAAAGTCACAAAATGGCTTTGCTGTTAGGAAAAAACTATGTTGCTTTTATTAACAACAACAATCGTTAATTTAGTATAATTAATAGAATGTCACTTAACTGTTACCGTATTTTCTCGATTAAACGCCGGGCCCCGAATAAACGCCGGGTATAATTGAGGAAGTTGTAAGTAAGCTCCTCAAACGTTTGTTTGTGGTATAATAAACTTAAGATTTAAGGGCAAGGTACAAGGCTGCCAAGAAAAACGAATAATAACCCTTTCTTAAAAATGGCGGGCGAGAAAAAACTGCTGATACAAAGAAACGCCGGGTCCACAAGGCCAAGTTTGAAATAAACGCCGGGGGCATTTAATAGAGAAAATACGGTAACTTTTCATTTATCAGTTAACTACTATATTTTTGGGCAATTGTCAGTTAACTGTTAACCCCATCAGCACCCTCCTAAATGCACTGGTATTCTGAATTTCACTTTTGCCGGAACGCAATTGGCATGAAAACAAAACGAAAAAACTCGCGAGATAATAACGCCTTTTGTCACAACATTTCACCCACGACTGAAAAACCTTAAACAAATACTGATGAAAAATGGAGTTTCGTTCAAAACCAACCATTCCTGAAAACTATTTACAAAACGCCGCCTAACACATCATACAAGACGTAAATAACTTAACGACACGACTCATAACAGCCAAACTTTGAAAGCTAATATAAATGCATCGCAACCGCAAAACCACATAGCGGAGTCGGTGCAGGCCTGTCATGAACCTCATTTCGATCTAAGGGAAACTAAAAAAGTGACCGCCAGGAGTGGTGCCCTGTTTATCCGCTCCAGACCCAATATTTTCTATATAAGTGCGTCCATAGCAGACGTGACCGAAAAATGACCACGTGATCACCATTTTCCCGCCATTTTTCACGTCAAAATATATAAAACAGCAGACTTGATACTTTAGCTAACTACAAAACTGTCCGTTTCATTATGCAAGAGTAGGAACAGCAAAATACCATAAATTTTGACTTTCGTTCTATTTTCGAATACTGCTGGAGAGTTGAAAAAGAAATGGCTGATGGCGCGATGTCTGCTAAACATAGCTCAAATTGTCCTGGCATGGGGAAAGGCAGCTCTAGAGAAATGACATGTTGTTACGGCCTCCTTCCATTAGATTCGGCAAATGTGAAGTTCAATGTTTGAATCGGGCCTTACTTTAAAGAATATTAAAGATTCAGTCACCATTTGTTGTGTCAATTGATATTTTGATAATTAATATTAATGTATCATCTGATCAGATATAAAGTCATTGCACGTGACGTATTATCGATGTGGGCTTTTAATTGTTTTAAAATTGCGGCAATCTATTGTATTTGATTTAGAAAGTCTTTTCCATTGTCAAATATCCCAACAGAAAATAGACAATGAATAACTGAAAATGCACTGTGTAAATTGAACCAACAACACATTTTCATCGTCAATTAGCTAGGAAGGCGGGAAAAGTCTTTCACTTTCACTTCCCTAACATCAAAATTATTTACATTCACACTCGTGATTCTTTGTTACTCATAACTTTTTTTGACTTGCACCAACATGAATTTTCAAACCAAGTTCTCTCAATCTTCTCTATCCTGCCAAGAACCATATCCAGTTGACTACTGCGCCTCGCATTTTCTACATAATGTCTGATTCTACAACGCCATCTTTACCATATTTATTTTATATTTATTTTAGATTCTTCTTTTTTTTAACCTCATGTTTCAACGCATTAACGAGATGGCTTTAAGAGCCCTTTGATTTTTAAAGTTGCAGTCCATGCATATATTTCCATCCTGGCCATCTGCAGCCCAAGACAATTATTGTTACTCTAATTAGTGCACTAGTAGAGTAATTTTATTAAAATAAAACTCAACCCATATTTTTGGGTGTTCACTGATAGAAAGATGTATTTGGCTCGATTTGGCTTTTTAAAGTAACCGCTAAAAATGGAGACATAGCCCCTTTAATAGAGTTGATTTGAATGAGTTGCACCTTTACAGTCGCGCTATACTGCGCTATACAAAACACTTAGATCCATCTAAGGGGGGGGGGGGGGGGTGGATAATGGAGGGGGTGAAAATGTTAGACTTAATATTTTTTTTCGACCCTTTTTTGGCCTTATTTTTTCTAAGAAAAGTGGGGGCTGGGAAATTAAAATAACAAGGATACGGGATATTTGGTGAAATCTGGGACACATGGGACACATGTTGGATTTTATCAAATATTTTTCTCGTGCATGATTTGTCTAAACACGTCACGTGATGCAACCAAACCTGGGAAATATCCGATTTTAGTATATACTGAAACAGTGGATAGCATTGTTGGCGCGCTCTGACTGGCTACTGAAACTCGGATTCACCTCCACGCAATTTGCGCGCGAAAATTGTAATCGTTGACAGGAAAAAATGAGTTAAAAAGCATCATTTTCGTTATATTTATTTATATAATATATCTCACTGTTTCAGTATATACTAAAACAACTATTCACCTCAGTATAGGTGGAGTAGTGGAAGATATTTACCTCGCCGCTTCGCACCTCCACTTCGGTGAATAGTTGTTAATTATATACTTTTCGATTGTGATAGTTTGATTCTTTTCATTTGTTCTGTTTAATGTTAATTACTTGCACCAGCTTGATATGCTTTGTTGGGTAGGGTTAGGGTTAGGGTTAGCAAATTCTGGCAAGTATTTTTTGGGGTAGTTTTAGCTTGTAAATATTTTCGGTTAACAGAAGGTTTGTAGGTGAAGAGTAAAGTCTTCTAATTTAATAAATGTGTCACTTCATTTGAGGATGACCTAGTTAAAAGGGTTCCGAAAACTCAAAGTAGATGGCTAAACAGAAAGTGACTAAGTTGGGATTGCGAAAGTTACATTTACTCAAAAGTGACTAAGATGGGGTCTATAATTGGCCACAGAATAGACTATAATGGGGTAGGGGCTCTGAGAGGCCAGCGGCACATACCCAGCAAAAGTTGACCCAAGTACCCCCTCCCCCCGGGCCCGGGGGTCTGCGAACAAATATCCGTGCATATTTTCGTGCCAAATGGCAGTTATTGTTTGCTGATATTCAGGTTATTGGATACGGAATATTTCTAAGGCGTAGAATAAATGGGGTACGAGATATGTAGACACATTATGGGTGCTTACCATTAAGCCAAGAAAACCGGTATTTTCAGTTGGAAAGCAAATGGTACGGTTGATTTTCCGAGACGTCCGGTTGGAACAAGTGGACAACCTCCAGAGGTTGTCCCGCGATTCCGGTTGGGACGATTCGACTGGAATTTTCCTTACCATTTGAATTTAGAAAAAATTCAAATCGCTAAATCGAGTTAACGGTCTGGGTACCAGGACGGAGAAATGGAAAATTTGAATGGTAAGTGCAATCTCGTCGGTTGGTCAGTAAATTTGGAAAATCGCTTACCATTATGTAACGGTCATCCCAATCGGTTTTTCCTACAAATGGTAAGCACCCTTTGTTTCTTTGCTTTACGATCGTTTTCCTTGACAGGAAGTGAAGAGGGATGTCGATCACCCAGACCACCATCATGACCAGGCCTGCACTCCAACCGGGCACTTTTGTCAGCAGACTCATGGGTTTGAGTGCTGTAGTGGAGAATGTTATTGCCCAGATTGCTTCGGGAGGTAAGCCATGCCTTCCGGTACAACCGTTAGAAAAGAGCCTGGAAAGAGGGCAAGGGAACCGATTCCAACAAAATAAAAATAAAAATACTCTAATCGTAACTAGCGCTGGTTACCCAAACGATCTCCGAAAGCCTAGTGTCGAAAGCTGGTGCGTAGTCTCCTTGAACGTTCTCGGTTTTCAAAATGGCGGTTTGAGGGGACTGCCGCCATATTTAAAACCGAGAAGACCCTGGGGACGAGGTTGGTCTGGTCATCACCATATTTCCTCTTCTTTTCTTGTTCTTTCCTTACCGACAACGACTTGAATAGCTTGTTTCACGTATTCAGATAGTAGGAGCGAAGGATAGACGGCGCGCGAGGGAAAACTATTTCGAGTGCTGATGGAGCGGGGGGGGGGGGGGGGGGGGAGCTCCTCGCCGCAGTCTCCTCTCGTTTTCTCCGCTCTTTCGCGCACCGGTTTCAGCTGCTGCCCGACCCCACCATATTAACGCCTGGAAGAGGCTTCGCCTCTTACAAGGTCTTCTTTGATTTGCTGAGGAAACAACAGAACAAACAACACAACAATGGACCATAGCCCTGAAAACAATAGAGCTGCGTGATACCAGGTCCAATGAAATTAGAGGTTGTTAAGAACTGCGTGGTATCTGACGCCTTGAATGACAATGTTATTTTCTTTTGCAGGGGTGTGTATGGCACCTGCACTTAGAGGATCTAGACTCGTTAACCAAGTCTGAACTTTACAACATACATGTATTGGAATAAGGACAGGACTGGAAAAGGACATTTCACATCAGCAGAGCTTATATAGTTTGATTTGATTTGTTAAAAGCTTGTTAAACTCATAAAATTACTAGCTTACTGTTGCAAAACCAGGGGGAAAAATCATTAAAAGCGCTTTCATCATGACACTGTTTCATCATGTGTCTGTATTTGCTATATCTCTTCTATTGACTAGTACTCAATCTAAGACTTTACGACCCATGGCCAAGCAGCCCATCTAAATGTATATCCGGCCCCAATCCTGATTTCCGTAACGTCGACGCGATTTGGAGCTACAATCTCGGACAGAACTCGTTGAGACAGTAGTGTTTCCGCGCGCAAGACAACCGTTAGTGTAATATCCTGTCAAAAATCACATTTATCGAAGCCCTCCTCTCCCTCCTCCGTTCAATGTTGCTTTAGAAGGGTTGCTCAGAGACCAGGGACACTTTTTTAGTATGTACAACATTGTTTTGAGGGGGGGGGGGGGGTAGGGGGAGGTAGATATGATAATTCCTTTTAAATGCTAAGAAATGCTCACAATTTGCCTAAGTGTCTCAACAGTTCTGTCCGAGATTGTAGCATTACTGCCCCCCTCCTCCTCCCCTGGATGGGATGCTAATACGGACCTAACCCTACCCTAACACCATTTCTCGTGCATTTTAAGGGTGGTTTTCACTAGCGACTGAGCCGGAGTCGTAAGGAGCTTGCGATCTAGCTAGTGAAAGCCAATCAACGGCGTCGTAAGCTCGCGGGATTAGAAAAGCAAGTATCGGGATTCCGTCGGGATTAAGAATGCCGATTTGGAAGAAAACTTTCGCTCTAAATGTTTAGGGCTTTCCGTGTTACCCTGGTGCAGGGAAAGGCCAGAGATCGCAAAATAGTCAGGGAGATTAGTGTGGAGCAACTGGTTTAGATGCGTTTCTGATTTCTTTCAACGTCAGATAGTTGTTCACGGAAATCGAACTCTGACTTGCTAAAACAGCGGCTGGCCGTGGGAGGGGGGGGGGTAGGATCGGGGGGGGAGGATCCGGGGGGAGGCTCCGTTATATAAGCTATATAGTTATGTGCGGCACTGAAACGGGTGTGGTTTCTAAGAGGTTTTAATCTGTAAATGAGTATCGATTTAGGGGTAATGGGGTCAGGTGTGAAAATGGGGCAGGGAAATTACCTATTTTGGATTAAAAATGGGTATCGACAGGAACAGAACAGGGACAGGGCAGGGAGAATTACATATTTTGGTCTGAAAATAAGTGAGGATTTCAATATTGCCGCACACTGTACACCCATATAAAACCACTATCAAACTGATTTCGAGGAGATAATAACACAGGCTTACCATCCTCTGTTTGTGTGGTGTCCTGTGCAACTGTAATGGCCGTATCGGTTTACACAGGAAATAATACCTGATTCCCATTTTGAGATTTTTGGGGTATTTATAGAACACCCACAAAATTAACAAATTTGCCACTGAAATGAGACAAGTCCCGGCAACCTGGGAATTCCTAACCAAGTTCCCTGGTTGGGACTTGTCTCACTCCGCAAATTTGGGATTTCTGTGGGTATTCTTTAAATACCCTAAAATATCCAAAATGGGAACCTGGTACTTTTTCCAGTGTTACAAAACGAGCCTCACTAAAGGCGAAATTTAGGGCTTTTAAAATTGATGAAAATAACTGATAAGAACTCTCCAAGTTTAATACTATCCTGTTGTTTAACTTTGTTTTTCTGTGTTTATTCTGCCCGGCGTATCACATCGAACGTTCAGTTTTTCAACTCAATCGAACTCTTTCGTTCGATTGAGTTCGATGGAAAATTTGTTCGATTTCGTTCGATGTGATACACCCGAGATTTTGGTGCGGCTCGCGAAAGCGGTGTTTTCAAATTAACCTGATTAACGGTTCGTCCGGTTCGACGCGAGCCTCACATCGCCAAAATAAACATAGAAAAACAAAGATAAATAGTATGGAGGTAATTTTGAGGGTTTTTATTTCATTTTCATCAGTTTTACTGATGTAAAAGCCCTACATTTGTCAAAGTTTCGCCTTTAGTGGGTAGGCTGTCAGTTACGTACGACCATACACCACACATATTTCTTGCTATGTTCAGGCCTGGTTGCACTTTCAGGCTTGGCTACTAAGTCACATACGTAAGACAGGTTCTTTCAAAAGACGTGTTATTTCAGACGATCGACTGTCTCTATCATGGGTTAAATCCTACATTTCTAAACTTTATCACGGTCTAAAGAATTTTCACATTCCTCAGACCCTTATGACTTCATTACCACTAAATGGCCTTTTACAATTTGGTGTTAACCTAGAGATCGCTGCTAAAAATTCGTCAGTGAGGAAACGAGTGAAGAGTGAGTCGCCGAAACAAGAGGGCGCCAGTGAAAATCACAGCTCAAGAATGGTTCCGAGAATTTCAGTCGTTCCTTACGAGGTGGAGGACTTGAGTGACGATCATTATGGAGAAAGTCAGTTGTCGAAAACATTGGCCGAGGAAGGAAATGGAGATTTTAGCGAGAGTGTAAGTTTAAGTGGAAGCAAACATAACGTTTCCCACCATGGGACTACGAAGGGTCACGATATCGATTTAAGACATGATACGATCACGAACGGTGATGTTCCGTATAATGAAAGCTCCGATCAATTTGTCCCATTACTAGAAGAGCAAAGACACGATGAATTTGAAACTGAAGTAGCAGGATCAGGAGAGAGTAGTTTAGAGGAAGGATCTTTTACTATTGGACTTCAAATTTTCTTTCCTTTTCTTGTCGCTGGATTTGGGACCGTGGCAGCCGGTATTCTCCTAGATGTTGTTCAGGTGAGCAATGAATATACAAAACTTAGTTACGGTAGGAACTGCCTTCTTCGTCAATCAGGGAAGGATACGATGCGTTATTAACCTAAATACTATAACTGTACACAAACAAAACCACGTGTAAGCTTGTGTAAGTGGCCGTTTTTATACTAGAGACGCATTATCCGTCTGGACGAACTTGGGCAAACATTTGTAGTTTGTCTGGTTATGCGTCTCTAGTATAAAGACGGGCACAAGACGCATTATCTATCTATATTAACTATCTTTCGTAGTGTGTCGTCCAAGACGCATAATTTTCGAAAGATAGCTCATCTAGATGGATAATGCGCCTTGTGCCCGTCTTTATACTAGAGATGCATTACCAGACGAACTACAAATGTTTGCCCAAGTTCGTCCAGACAGATAATGCATCTCTAGTTGTTTGTCCTGTCTTTACACTAGACGCATAACATGACAGATGCGGTATTCATCTGGATGGATAATGCGTCTCTAATATAAAAATGGCCAATTTGTTAAAGATAACAGCGATTACCAATTACAGTCGGACCTCTATTAAGCGGCCACCTATTAAGCGGCCACCCTCCATTAAGCGGCCACTTTCCAAAGTCCCGAATTATTTGTCAGTAAAGTGCTGTATTCGATACCTCTATTCAACGGCCACCTCTATTAAGCGGCCGCGGCCACCTTTTTGCTGTTGCAAGTTTAGTATTTATTGTATTTTTACCTCTATTAAGTGGCCAGCAAATCATCTTTTCAAGCGAAGTGGTGACAGATAATATGAAGGTGATAAAGGATAACAATAAAAACTGCAATTTAATCTCCACTTGCCCAATTTTACGGTTACCAGGACCTTGCCCTATCTATCGGAAAGGCAAATGACTTGATCTTCGATCTCGTTACAACTCCGAGCTCCACAACGGCAAACAGCAGTGACGGATTATTTTAAATATATCGTCCGTGAAATATTTTGAGCTAAAATTTTTACAGACTGTTGGTGCAAAAGAAGGCCTAAGAAACTTGATGTTTTGTTACATAGATTTGCAACTTTTTCTGTACCTACTCAACACCAAAAAATACTGTACTTATCGACTACATGCTCAGCCTCTGTGTTAGCGCTAGAATTTTGCACGGACTTGAAACGCGCAAATACAGGGCGCTTAATTTTTTGTTTCAATGATTTTTGCATTTATCTTCACATACGTTTACTTTTCAACAAGCGTTTTGCTATATAGAGGCAATAAAATTACGTTGACTGCTATTTCTATCCAATTTATATTGCACCTCTATTAAAAACGGCCAACCTCTATTAAGCGGCCAGTTTTCAAAGTCCCGAGGGTGGCCACTTAATAGAGGTCCGACTGTAATAACATGCATCCCACTGCCCTTCAATTCAATCAAGTTTTGGTGGTTGTCAACCAAGGCGAAATCTTTAACATTCTTTTTATTTACGGTACATGGAGATTCCTGAGCAACAGAGTCAGACGGGGAACAATTTTAACAGCTATGAAAGAGGAAAATATTTTCAAACTCGAATTTTAAAGAGAAAAGAGCGTTCACAATAACAAAAAAGTACAAAATTCAATAGCATTGCATTGTATGTTATGGGTTTCAGTAAAGTACTGATGAACTTGAAGCTTCAACATCCATCCCTTGGAAACCCCCAGGCATTTGGATTTCTGAAATTTGGGTTGTTTTTATTAATAATAATGATTGACCTGGGGGAAAGGAATCTTTCCTACCCCCCAGGTCAATCAAAGGCTACTATGAGCCAACTCGTGAATACAAAATGCTCTAAATAAAATATTCTGTACACCTTTGGACCCTCCCAGTGGTTGCCCAGGGCAGTGTTGTTTTGTCCAACTCCCCACCCTCCCCTCCTTCCAATGCCACCTCCAATGGTAAAACATATTGCAAGCTCAATGTTTATAAATAAAAGTAAACTGCAGAAGACTGCAAATGATAATGCTGCTAATGATACGTTGGATCTACGAGAGACCTAACCAGCCACAAAATGAATGAACAAAAACAATGAACTGCAAGGCTGATCTGACCACGTAAAAACGTAAAATTTGCGAGACACCATAAAAATACAGCTGTCCACAGTTATGATCCTACTTTATCAGTTTCTGTCATGACGGTGTCTCGCAAATTTTACTTTTTTACGTGGTCAGATCAGCCTTGCAGTTCATTGTTCTTGTTCAATGTTTATAGCCGAGCAAGCAAGAAGTCAAGTGAAATTTCTACCCAAATGCTACAATTCATCCAGTGCTTTGTATACATTGCATACATTTGCATACATTGCATACATTTGCTACAATTCATCCAGTGCTTTGCATACATTGCATATATTTGCATACATTGCATACATTTGCTACAATTCATCCAGTGCTTTGCATACATTGTATTCACAAGTTTGAATTCTGTCTTAATTTCTATCAAGGAAACCATGCAACACAATTAATATAAAATTGAGACAAATTTATTGTTTTAATTTCCCTGTACTACATGTACTCCCATTGAGAGTCAAAATTCGAGTGAGGTGCGGGATTGCGGAAAATTGGTTCTATTCTTTTCCATTCTTTTAAGAACGAGGCATTGAGCAATGAGCTCTATTCTTATTCAATGAGATGCAAATTAGTATATTCCAATTTTCTGCAATCCCGCACCTTGGAGCAAAATTTCCACCTCAAAACATTTGCTGATGTCATGTGGCATGGATACAGTACTTAATCAAATGCCTGGCAGTTCTCCAAGCGCAGTGTTGAGTTTCAATAATTTGATTGGTACATAAGTTTGCAAATACTAGTAGATACATGTATTTTGCATGCAGTTAAAAATAATATTTAAGCTTTTTATTTTAAATGCTGTGTTTTCCTTTAAGTTTTAATAAGAGCTATTGGAACTTAAAGGAACTTTATAATATGTAGTTTCCTCACTTCACTTTGTTACAGAATTCAACTCACAATATACACTCTTGATAAAGGCCTATTTTAATACACAGGCAATTTTTTTGGCAATTTTTGTCATAAGTCTAAAGTCTCGGATTACACCCGCACCAAAGATAAAAGTGATCGTTTTCACTCAGAAACTATATAAACACCTTGCTCCCGTTGACAAATATGCATTTTTAGCACAGGAAACGCCGAATTTGGCCAAAAAAATCCACGAAAACCCACCTTTTTTACCCCAAAAAGCATGTTTTGAGTGCAATTTTGCAATTTAAGGGTTAAGAGAACTGGCTTCTTGTAAGAGATCTCAAATTTAGTGATTGGAAATAAAAACAGCATCAAAAACGAAAGGTTTCAAAAAATAAAAACTGACTCGTAAAAATACCCAGTCTATATTGGGCTGTATTGCTCAACTTTTTGCTGAATAATCTCTATTTATTTCAATGTTACAGCATTGGCAAGTGTATAAAGATGTTTCAGAAATTTTTATTCTGGTTCCTGCTTTACTCGGATTAAAAGGAAACTTGGAAATGACATTAGCATCAAGATTGTCAACTGCAGTAAGTAAAAACTGTGTTGTTCAATAAGGCAATAAGGCCTTTCCTTCCTGAAGGCCTCATTGTTTGACAAGATAAGGAAGGGGTCGGGGAGGGGGTCTGCCACTGCAAGTACAAGTTTCAAATTTAAAACTAGCCGCATTCACACACTGACCCCATTCCTTCCTTTCCGTGTCTGGCTGAAGGAAAATCTACATGTAGTTGAGGTTTGTCGCTTTGAGATGTGATAATCTACATGTACGCCATATGCATTAGGTTTTAAGAGACTTTGTATTTGTACTCAATCAGATTGTACATGTACTCCAACTTCAGGGTTGCTAAATGAAATAATGTTATAATTAGTCAAGAAGAACTTCAAAATAACTTTGATTTGTGGCTAGCCAGACATATACGTTTCGTCCTTGCCAAGGGACTCTTCAGAGTCTGACCTCTCTTGTCTTGAAGAATTTGTTTTTCTTTTTAATTATGGCTATGTTTATTTTTTAGGCCAATGTCGGACACATGGATTGTGCTATAACTCAGTGGAAATTAATAGGAGGAAATCTGGCATTACTACAGGTAGCAAGAGATCAAAATGCCTAACTTGAGACATAATGGCCCCCTAACTTCAGTAAAATGACCCCCCCCCCCCCAACTTGAGGCATACAGGTAATGTTCCCCTAACTTGAGTCATGATGTTCCCCTAACTTGAGACATAATATGCCCCCCTAACTTGAGACATAATGTAATGTTCCCCTAACTTGAGACATAATGTTCCCCTAACTTCAGTAAAATGACCCCCCCCCCCCCTAACTTGATACATACAGGTAATGTTCCCCTAACTTGAGACATAATGTCCCCCAAACTTGAGACATAATGCCCCCCTAACTTGAGACATAATGTAATGTTCCCCTAACTTGAGACATAATGTTCCCCTAACTTGAGACATAATGCTCCCTCCCCCTCTAATTCAAGACATAATGCCCCCTCCCCCCTCCCTTCCCCCAACTTGAGACAAGAGAGTATTTGTATTGTTGTACAACATTTGCTGTGGGAATAAAAAACGTTCACCAAAGAAAAAACACTTGAGACAAAACACTCCTTATAAAACTTAAAGCTTAAAAAGACATGTTTATAACGGTGCAAATCGTATCAATAACAAAATTCTCGATTGTGATTGGTCATCCACGCGCCCATTTCTTATGTAATTGGCGCGTGGTCACGTGGGTGACCAATTACAGCTATCCAATTACAACTTTTTGTAATTGGATAGCTGTAATTGGACTCCTACGTTGCGCACGCATCAATCAAGTGCACTTAAATGAGTTCTTTTTCTCACTGTTTCCTCCTGCTTTCAAACTGATAGAAAATATCTTTAACGTTTTGAGTACAAAAAAACTCCACATAGACATGTTAATCTCGAATTTTGTTATAGATTCGATTAATTAGTAATTGAACTTCGTGTCGTACAATTCAGGGGAAATCGTGTTCGTAATTTCAAATCGTCCTCATGCTATGCGTTCCACCGATTTGAAATTACTCGCCTGATTACTCCCTGAATTGTACTCCACTCAGTCCAATTACTATTACGAATGACTTGTAACAACAATGGTCCAGTTTTGTTTATTGCTTTATGAGTATAATGAAACTATAAACAAGACATCTCTGACTACAGATGGCCAGGATGGAAGTGGATTACAACATGATTGCAACATGGTTCCTAAGGACCTGTTTACATGGAGGGAGGGTGACCCGGGTACCAGGGTCACCCTCCTAGCCAGGCTACCCTGGGAGGGCCAACTTTTCATACCATTCTTTGTAAAGCACACTGAAGTGTTTACATGATAGACAGGGTCACTCGCCTACCTGGGTCACCCTGTCTGGTTAAAATTGGCCAATTTTTTCAAGTTCATTCAATATGTTTTGGAAAATTTGCTAAAAAGTGATTATGGTTTATTCTTTCTACATCAATTTACTTGATATCTTGGTCTTGGTGTTCTAAGAGCATTTCGTGTATAAAATAAGGTGTTCAGTTTGAATTGTAGCACAGTCTGAGACAAAAACTTCCATGGTATGTATATGGGTACTGTCTGGAAATTAACTTTTATTAATTTAATTTGTAGGTTCAAGCTACAGTAGTTGGATCCTTGGCTGCTTTTGCAGCTGTGGTAATGGGCTGGGTTCTGGACGGAGAATTCTACATTCATCACGCCACCCTCCTGTGTGCAAGTAGCTTAGTTACAGCAACACTGGCCAGCCTCATTCTTGGTTCTGTGATGGCAGCAGTGGTAGTGTTTTCCAGGAAGTGTAACGTTAACCCGGATAATGTAGCCACACCTATTGCCGCTAGTCTGGGTGATCTCATCACACTGGCTCTCTTGTCTGCAATCAGTAGATTTCTGCACAGTTGCCTTGGTGAGTTGCTCGCAATAAGAAAACTCAGCCATTCCATTCAAACGATTCGTTAATAACAAACTTAAAGATATTTAGATAAAACGCATGAAATCACGTGGTACTTTTGTTTTTGGATGTTGGAATCAACCATCGAAGTGAAGGATTGCTGCTTCAACAAGAAGCTGTACACAGCTTGAACTCGTGGCGCCTTTAACTCATTGCAGCATTGATTCCCAAGTGATTTGAGTGCTTTTACAGAGAAACATAAGCTTAAAATTATGTCTAATCAAAGGCTCCTAAGAGCCAACCCGAGAAGAAGAAATGCTAACGCGTAACGCGTAACGCAATATTGCCGTAAGCTTTAATACGTTTTCACACTGACAGTTCGATATATATATTTTTTTAAATTAAACGTAAGAATTTTTGACGAACGAATAAAAAAGTACATCAGTTTCATAATGTCCAGTTCGAAAAAAGAAAAAAAAAAAAAGGAAAAAAAAAAGAGGATTTTATGAGATTCGAACTCGGGCCGTCCGCGACTAAGCCACAAACTCAACCACTGCGCTGTCCAAGAGCACACACTACTTACGAACTAAATTTTATTATTTTAAGCTAGATACGCATCAGAACGCGTGTTTAGGTCGCAAAATCCTTTTAAATCGATTTTAATGTTGCACTAAAAACTCCAAATGCGAAACATCTGTAAGCTTATTGTTGTCTATATTCGTTTACATCAAATTAATTATTGTTATCGTTGGATTCACGTTGAATTCCTGTTACGAAACGTGTTCGTAACAAAGTATTTGCTCACTAAGTTTACAGCTGATGGAATGAGCGAGTGAGTGAGAGAGTGAATTTTATTTAAACACCCTTGCCGATAACCTGTTCATCATGCTTTCACGTATACACGGGTTTAAAAGAAAGACTACACTGCATTCACTAGATTCAGTAGCTGACACTTAAGCTCGACCCGGAGCTCGATCGCTTAGCAAATGGCAAGTTTAATATATAAAACACAGAACTTGCCAGAGCAAAAATCCCACAGGAATAAGCGGCGAACACAATATCAAACGGTCCTATCCATCCATGAACGCCTTGAATTGTCTTGAAAGTGTGCAGTTGTACGCAGTAGTTCTTTATCTTGCTTCTCGAGTACACAAACGAAGAGATTTTACGGTATGTATTTCATGGCCGAAAGCCATATAGTCGTCTATATAGACTTAAATATGCGTGCATAAATTTGCATGCGCTAATGTGACACGAAAAAAAAACAAGAAAAGTCAACGCCGGATTTATAACTCGTGTGCTTCGCCACGAGTAATGACTCATGCACTATGTAAATTTTATAACACAACATGAGAATTGCATTGTGCATGAAATGAGAGGTGACTGGTAACTTACTCTTGAGTAGTACTGTACAGTAAGCGAAGTCAGGTCAAAATGCCCCAAAGGCAAAATACACTAAACATAATGCCTTTAGCATAACTAATAATTGACAAAATACCCCCTTTAGAAAAACAATGGTCTAGAGGTTAGCTATATGCTATTACTGGAATGATATTCCAATATCCATACTCAAAAAACAAACTACAGTAAACAACAATTCAAAAGAACACTTTATCAATACTATTTTACTCAGTATTAATCACTGTCTCGCCAATCTTGTAACAGCTGTATTACTTATATATTTCTATTCCTTTCTTAGTGTGTTTTCTCTTTTTCTTGAAAAAAAAAAATTGTAATCTAGTTATAGGGCATATAATTAGTTTACCTATATCTTGCCCTTCTCCATTTTTTTTTCATATCTTGTTAACTTCAATAAAACGTATGTAAAAATAAAAAATGGAGTAAATTAAAAAAAAAAGGTTAGCACATCGGACATTCAACCTGGATGTTGATAGTTTGAGCCCAGATTCCTGTCATCGTGTTGTTTTATTAGATAAGAAACTTTTCTCCACATTGTCTCACTTCACCCAGGTGTATAAATGGGTAAGGGGTTAGTCTTTACAAGCCTAATGGCTCATAACTGCCTGAGCTAAACTGCTCTCCCCTGGATGGGATGCTAGTCCATCGCAAGGTTACCCCTCAACTATATGTTGCCGATACCCATTAAAGTGCACATAACCCCCAATTTTTTTTTCTTTTAATCAACTCAATGTACGTTGAAAAGTCGAATTGTGAAATATTTCTTGTTTTTAATGTCGCGTTAGTGAGTTATAGAGATTTGAATTTACAAAATGCTAATTAGATGACGTCAAATCAAGACTTAACCATTATTTCTACTTCAATTTGCAATACGCAGTTCACAGCTTAAGGATAATCAATTGAAGAATACTAAATAAAAACCGTTAATAGTCAATTGATTTGTAAAAACATATTACTTGGAGGTGGAAACAAGTAGTTGTATAATAAATGAGTCTTGATTTGACATCATCTTATTAACATTTTGTAAATTCGAACCTCTATAATTCACTAACGCAACGTTAAAAAAAAAAAAACTATTCAACTTTTCAACGTACATAGAGTTGATAAAGCGAAAAAACAATTTTGGGTTTAGGTACACTTTAATAAACCTGGGTGGAGAGAGACAACATGGAGCAAAGTTTCTTGTCTAAGGAAACAACACGACGGCAGAGACCAGGATTGAACCACCGATCTTCAGGTTGAAAGTTTGACGTGCTAACCACTTGACTAACATGCCAGCCCTTTAACCCCTTAACTCCCAAGAGTGACAAATAACAAAATACAAGAAAAATCCCAAATTTCCTTTTGCAAAATATTGAAAAACAAATGGTACCATGCAAAAGTACTGCTGAAGAGGTTTCATTTGAATGGTCACACCATAGGATTTCATCCACAGACTCAAAAGTTAGAACAAATGGTACCATGCAAAAGTACCGCTGAAGAGGTTTCATTTGAATGGTCACACTATAAGATTTCGCCCACAGACTCAAAAGTTAGAACAAATGGTATCATGCAAAGTACTGCTGAAGAGGTTTCATTTGAATGGTCACACCATAGGATTTTGTCAACAGACTCAAAAGTTAGAACAAATGGTACCATGCAAAAGTACTGCTGAAGAGGTTTCATTTGAATGGTCACACCATAGGATTTCATCCACAGACTCAAAAGTTAGAACAAATGGTACCATACAAAAGTACTGCTGAAGAGGTTTCATTTCAATGGTCACACCATAGGATTCCATCAACAGATTCAAAAGTTAGAACAAATGGTACCATGCAAAAGTACTGCTGAAGAAGTTTCATTTGAATGGTCACACCATAGGATTTCATCAACAGACTCAAAAGTTAGAACAAATGGTACCATGCAAAAGTACTGCTGAAGAGGTTTCATATCATTTGAATGGTCACATCATAGGATTTCGTCAACAGACTCAAAAGTTAGAACTACACTACCTGTCTCCATAATTGACTCTGGGAGTGAAAAGGTATTTATATAATGCTGTTCTTTTAACTGCAGATACTGAAGGTGGCACTCATCACTGGATCGCACCTGTCATCAGCTTGTGTTTCTTTCTCATTCTTCCTCTGTGGGTTTACATTACTCACAAAAACACCTTCACTCACAATGTGTTGTACACCGGTTGGACTCCAGTGCTTAGTGCCATGGTCATTAGCAGGTAAAGTCACTGTTCCTTGGTCAAGTTTAAAACTGATAAAATCCTCAAATATTAGATTACTTTTTAAAAATTATTAGAAACAACCATTACCATTGCTTAATTTCTTTCATTTGGATCGTCACACTGTACGAATTCATCCACAGAATCAAAAGATAGAACCACCTTGTACAGCATAATAAACAGCACCACATGAAGGTACCGCTCAGTAGCTTTCATTTTAATGGTCGACACTTTAGGATTTTATCCACAGACTCAAAAGTTAGAGCCACCTTGTACAGCGTAACAGGAAAGTGCTGCTCAATAGCTTTCATTTGAATGATCATACTTTAGGATTCCATCCACAGACTCAAAAGTTAGAACCACCTTGTACAGTATAGTAAACAACACCACAGGAAAGTACTGCTCAATAGCTTTCATTTGAATGGTCACACTTTAGGATTTCGTCCACGTACTCAAAAGTTAGTACCACCTTGTACAGCATAATAAACAGTACCATAGGAAAGTACTGTTCAATGGCTTATATGAATGATGACACTTTAGGATTTCATCCTCAGACTCAAAAGTTAGAACCACCTTGTACAGCATAATGCTTCTCATTGATTGAGAAAGTCCTCCGAGTTTTTTTTTTTTTTAGCCAATCGCAATGTATAGTGATGTAAAAAATTGTTTTCGAGAACAAGTACAAATCGTTTTGAAGCAAATGTAATTCTGGGATCATTTTTTTGTTTCAGCACTGGGGGTCTAATTCTTGATTTTGCTGTGGCAAAATACCATGGAATCGCCGTGTTCAGTCCGGTTATGAATGGTGTTGGCGGCAACCTAGTTGCCGTCCAGGCAAGTCGTCTGTCAACAGGACTGCATCAGCTGGGAAAACCTGGAAATGTTCAGGAGAAGAGTAAATTCCATGGATGCATTGACACGTTTTGTGGGTCAGGTATGGGGCGACCACGGCAACTCCAACAAAATCCAAATCCACTACTCTGTATTGTAAATGCACCGTAAATTTTACGCCAATAGGAAGTTTAAACAACGACGACTGCAGCGCCAAGGAAAAAAAGAATTCGCGCTATTTTAAACTACTTTGCAGTTGTTCTAATTTGTTTAGTTTGTCTAATGTGACTGGATTGTACAGTATCGTTTGTGTGTTCACTTTCTCCACAAAACCTATAATTTTATCATTTGACGTTGTTGTTTTGCAGGGAACGGCAAACAAATGTACAAAAATGTAAAATGCACCTGCAGAGGCCGCATTGTTTTCGCTCATCGTTTTTGTAATGGTTATCTTGTAAATTAGTTTTTATGATTTAGGGGAGGGCGATAGGTTTGTCAGTTTTTATCTGTAAATTGTCACCCTCGTAAAATAAAGTTATTTATTTGTTTTGTTTTGCGCCGTTCTCGCTGCCGTCGCCGTCGTGGTTGCTTAAATTCCTTAATGGCTTTTTCATTTCTTCCTTTATTCTATTTATCACAGGTGTGCATGCCCGAACAACACGAGTCCTGTTATTCTTGGTCATCCCTGGTAACCTGATATTTTTATACACAATCCGTGTGCTGCAGGCAGGACATACCACCCTCACACTTGTTTTTACATCAGCGTATTTATTCGCTGGCTTAATCCAGGTACATCTTTGTTCCTTGTACATATTGTTTTTCAATCTTGGATGGTTCGCTGTATATGTCTTGCAGCCATTTTGGATTAATACTAGTCTCCCAACGCAGCCGTTTTTACGGTCGTCACGCAACGCCCTTGTATTTACCAAGTACATTGTAAGCAGCCTATCCCTCAAGTTAGTTATTAAAAATGTTTTTCTTTTGTCCCGACTAAACTGTAGTTTTGCAATAGAAAACATTTTCCCTGTTTCGTTCAAGTTGTAGAAACAAAAATAGAAGTCTAGGAGCAGGGGCGGATCTAGGGGGAGGGTGTAGGGGTGCGCACCCTCCCCTGAGATGACCTAGTCTGCGTTGTTCGCTTTTAAAATTTGTTTACGTCACCCTTCAGTTACGTCATTCCTTAGAGGTACACCCCTTCCTAAGAAAAATCCTGGATCCGCCCCTGAGGAGAAGAAAAACTGCTGTCGAAACACAAGCCACATACTGGTATTTGGAGAGCGCTGTACATGCTTGCGAGCAAACGTGCGACCGCTAGGAAACCCGTTAAAACCATCCAACTGAAGTTTGTGTGAAAGTTCGTACAGTGCAACTCCGATATCGCGAAATACCAAGGGACTGGGAAATTGTGTTCGTCATAAAGGGGTTAAATAAAGATGATGATGATGATGATGATGATGATGATGATGATGATGATGATGATGATAATGTTCGTTATATCGGGGTTCTACTCTTTAACGAACCCTCCTTACCCCCCCCCCCCCCCAGTGGGGGGGGGGGGGCACTCCCGACAATAGACTATTTTGCTAATGTTGTGTTCCCAGTGCATCTTGGGTAGTTCTAGTCCTTTGTGGGGGCAAACGGCCAAAATTAAAATTTCAAATTACCTGCCAAACTGGTCGTTTGCCCCCACAAAGGACTGGAACTACCCAAGATGCACTGGGAACACAACATTAGCAAAATAGTCTATTTAAGATAGGTGTGTGCCGCCAAGGTTCTTAAACCCTGACCCTATTTAAGGGTAGAAAATCGAGATTTGATACCCTTTTTAAGGCCCAATTCAGGCGTGTAGTACAGTTTTAACAGACCATATCTTTTTCGTTTTGCGCGTTGGGGTGGATACTGCAATTTAGTGACCCTATCTAAGGAATATCTAAGGATCACAATACCAAATATACCAAAAAGGATATTACCCTATTTAAGGACTGAGCACCTCAAAAACCCTACCCTATCGGGCGGCAAATACCTATATAGTGTATATAAGGGAGTCCCCCCCCCAGGCCTCCTTATAACGAACACATTTTCCCAGTCCCTTGGCACTTTGTTCTATCGGGGATCCACTGTATCAGGGCTCTTTTTTTAACCTTTACTATAACTGGGTTGAAGAATACCGTTCGTTATACCGGGGTTCCGTTCGTTGTATCGTGGTTCCACTGTATTTGCAAACGCTTGTTCTCGTTTGAGCCATTCTTTACTTATCACGTGCAGGTCGCCATCCTTCTACTGACTGCTAATTGGTTGGTTCACTGGATGTGGAAACGAGGCAAGGATCCCGACAACTACTGCATCCCGTACCTGACAGCACTCGGCGACTTCCTCGGTACCGGGCTCCTGGCCGTGTGTTTCCACCTGTTGTGGCTCATAGGAGACCGAGATGCGGACGTAGGAGATTAAAAGCGACTAAAATATGAGAAATGATGTTAGAGCAGTTTTTAATTGAGTGTCGTAAAACCAAAACCAAAGTAATTACTCTGGCCAATCACATCAGACACAGACAATCCAATGAACCAATCAGTACTCGGAACAAATACAAGTAGCCGGCGCCAAGCGCGGGAAAACGCGTGCAAGCAAGTCACGATTGGTTTTGGAATTACTTCTGATTGGTTGGTAAAGTGGCGCGAGATTTTTTAGCCAATCACGTAACAATGCAAAGCGTAAGCAATTTCGAAATTACTTTCGAAACTCAATTGAAAACTTCTCTATGATGTTGTTGGTATTCTTATGTAGGATTAAAGAGACGTATATTTTTTAGTGAAAAATACCGCACCCTTCGGTTCCGAAAACAATATTCCTCCAATTTCATATTTTATAAAAAAAAATACAAAACTGAATGCAAGGCTGGCACTACGGCAAAGGGCAGATTTATTAAACGGTCAATATTTCGACTAATAGAACTAGTGTTCCTCAGGGCCAGGGCTATACTGAAAAAACATTGTAACAGCTCCTAAAATTTGAAAAATACATGGTTATAATTGATTGGCTAATACATGACATGTAGACAGTGCACTTGTAAACATAAGATAAAAATAATATATGACATATATAGTATATGATACAAAACTGTCATGTATTAGCCAATCATTTATAACCATGTATTTTTCAAATTTTAGGAGCCGTTACAATGTTTTCTTTCAGTATAGCCCTGGCCCTGAGGAAGACTAGTACAATTAGTCGAAATATTGGCCATTAATAAATCTGCCCTTTGCCGTAGTGCCAGCCTTGCATTCAGTTTTGTATTTTCACATTCAAGTGACGCCTGGCACGAGATCTTTCACAAGGAAGATCCGGCAACTACCAGCAAGTTTAATTTCTACGTCGTGTGGACTTCTGCATTCAAAGGTTTTTTTCTTATTTTATAACTTATACCCAAGTTACCTGTTAATACCTTTGATTTGGCCTTCGGGTTGAAAAACGTTTTTTACCGGTTATAAGTAACAAAGTCTAAATTTTACTTTCAAGTCAAAACGAAAAAAAGAACTAAGTTATATGTATTTATATATGACGTAATATATCAAACACGAGGAACAGTGTTTCATCAGATTTCCAAACACCGAGAAGTGGATTGGAAAAACGAGGCGCAGCCGAGTTTTTTTAAACCACTTCAAGGTGTTTGGAAATCTGATGAAACACTGATCGTTAAATGCGGAGAAAACGAAGGAATAAAATCGCCAAAATCTATGCAAATTAAGAAACGATTTCAAAACCTCCTTCACGGTAGTGATTTCCTTTGTGTTCTCGTCATGAATTATTAATGAGTTTGAGAAGAACTTGTCAACAATGAATACGCAGGCTTATTATGTATGCGAGTATTCTCTATTTTCGAATTGCCCATAATACACTTTGTTTGCCCTCCAAATTTTGCATAAACTATTGTTTGTAAATGCTATTGGGAGGACTGCATATTCCCAACAGCATTTCAAAACAATAGTTTATGCAAAATTTTGGGGGCAAACAAAGTGTATTATGGGCAATTCGAAAATAGAGAATAGCAAAACTCTATTTATGTTTTTTTTTTTGTTTGCATTCAAAGTCCAGCCAAAACAAACAATTAACTTTAAAGTTTTGTCAGATACCGGAACTGAAAAGCAAACAGTGTCATAGTAAAGCATTTCTCAGTATTTTTTTACTTAAAGGCCCACCTTCAATCAAAAAGCTGTGCGCACCGTGATCACTTTCGGTGCTGAATTTCGTGTAACACGAAATTCACGCTTGAATGCGTGCAACCAATCAGATCACGCGTATGAACAATGGAGCATTTCAAAACAAAAACAAACGACCGCAACGTCTTTTGGGTAAAGGTGGGCCTTTAAGGATTTCACCCAGACCCTCAAAAGTTAGAACCACCTTGTACAACGTGGGAAACAGCACCACCAGAAAGTACTGCGCAGTAGCTTTGAATGGAATTAGGGTTTTGAATGGTCACACTTTAGGATTTCATCCACAGACTCAAAAGTTAGAACCACATTGCGCAGCATAATAAACAGTACCACAAGAAAGTACTGCTCAATAGCTTTCATTTTAGTGGTCACACTTTAGGATTTGATCCACAGACTCAAAAGTTAGAACCACCTTGTACAGCATAATAAACAGCACCACAGGAAAGTACTGCTCAGTAGCTTTATCTGCAGTGCTGGATCTGAATGATTAAATTTGCATTTGGGAGCAAATGGTTAAAGTTGTAAGCTGTAAGGGATATTTTGGCCTCTTTGCATTAAAAATTTGGTTGTAGATAGCTGTTGGGAATTCCATTTGAAAGTCACAACTCAGAATTGAACTTATTTATTAGTTTGAATGCAGCGGAAATTGCTTACCATTTTATCAGGACTTCAATGAAACTACAATGGCCAAAGCAACCTAAGATAGATTTGAAAAGAGAGAGATATTTGATACTATGGGTACACGTCGCCGACATGTGACATGGGTGGGGAGGGGGGGGGGGGGGGGGGGGGGGGGGGGGGGGGGAGAAAAAAGAATTAGAGCTAAATTCGACCGTGTATCAGTAGTCGATTGAAAGACTTACGAACTGCACTAAGATGTAATTTCATAACAGTATTCATACAAATTTCGATAAATTGTAATTAAATTTTAATATATAAAGACACCGTGTCCCATTGGTTGGACGTAATGTATTATTCCCAACTTTGTCCCCAGGGCTTTCAAAATGGCGGCGCGGGCATAGAAAAGCGTGGACAAGGCTGGCTGTCAAAAAAATGCTCCAAGAATTGTGGAGTATGTTGTCTCGTGTATACGATCGATGAAATGGCGTTCTCGGAGGTTATTTCCTCCTAGTATAATGAATTCTGTCTTAGGAGAATCTATACTAGCAGTAATCACAGATTATGGAGACGTGTTCGAAGGAATTTCCGGCGGAAATGAGCCCCTAAAAAAAACAATAGGGGCGGCCATTTGGAAGACCGGCCACCAAAAAATCTCAAATTTTACTGCACATAAACCACAGGAAAACCAACACAAAATTAGGATTGCGTTCTTCGAGCGCGATTAAAGCGTTAAAGCGATTGGCGGTCGTGTTTATTTTCTTGTCACCTGAAACCGTTGTTCACCGTATTTTAGGCCGACAAATTACTCCAGGAGATTTTTGTTGTGTTTTGGCAGCAATGTCTGGGGGTTGTGCCTAAATCATACCGTCCAGAAGGACGTCGGACACCTTATTGAGACTTATATAACGTAATGCCGACACTTAGAATTTTATTTTCAATAAATTTTCAAGTGTAAAAAAGAAAATCTAACATCCCCACTCATGATTCAACCTGTGACCTCAGCTAGGCTTAGGCTTACATAGCCTACCATACCACTGTACCACCTAGCTTCTCGGGTTGCTTAGTCCTAAATTTAACTATATAAACAGCTACCCCCAACCTCAAGTGAAAGCTAACCAGTTACTCTGTTATGTAAGTCTCAATAAGGTGTCCGACGTCCTTCTGGACGGTATGATTTGGGCTTGACCATGTCTGGGGGTATTCTGGGCGCGCCATTTTGAACTCGAAAAAGGCCTGGGGACGAGGTTGTATTCTCGCTTTGTGTGATATGCTTGTGATGAAATCTCGACTACTTGTACTCAACAAATGTAAGTGTTGCAGCAGACATTAATTTCATTAAATGTTATGAAAACAAATCTCTGGTTACAAACCTTTTTTTAAATGGTTAGAGTTTTTCTCCTCTCAAAAAGGTAGAAGAGGAGCGAAACGCGCCCTCGCTCACCACGAAGCCTTCGTTATATGCACCCACTAAAGAAATTAATAAATGATTTCAAGAAGGTGCGTGTCATGTGAACTCGGTGAAGGGGGGTGTTGGATGGGATGGTTTATATCGCGGGGATCTCTGCATGATCGTTCGATTCTTTCTAAATTAATCCAAATTTGGAATGAAGTTGCCGTACTATTAGCAAACTATTAGCTATTAGCCTCCTACGCAGACGTCCTTAGGTCTTGTCACGCAATCTTTCCTCCCCCATGAAAGAATTAGATATACGGTTCGTTGGGGGGGGGGGGGGGGGGGATTGCGTGACGAGCCCTAAGGAAGTATGCGCAGGAGGCTATTGTACTATTAGAGTCAAACGGTTTCCACCCCAGTTATTTTATTTCGTGTTCAGAAAATATGAAGACGATTGTTGGGTATTTGCTGTAAATTAACAGGCGATGGTCCTCAATTCAAGTTGTATTTATAACATCTACCACACACTATTTGAAACGCTACATCGAATACAACAGATTTTATTGGTTGTGCGTGGTAACATTTTTGAAGGTCCAGTAACTTTCGGAGGATCATTGCTCAGTCAGGGCGCCGTTACTTTAGGGGTTTAATAAAAAAATAACGTACAGGCTGCGCTTTCCGGGAGGCGTTATTACTTTTTTTTTTTTTTGGGGGGGGGGGGGGGGGGTGGGGGTTACTTTCGGAATTATACGATACCTTAGTTTCCATAGAAACTATAACCACATCCATTTTTCTATACATATCTGTACCATGTAGTTCATTTCATACCGATTGTGCATTCTGTTCTTTTATTCCATCACAACGGTGTCAAGAAACAAATTAGAGTAAATAATTAATAATATTTTCCTATCGCTAATTAAAATACTGCACTCTTGACCGGAAAAGAATATACTGATATAATTTGCGAATCTTAGCTTATTCCATCACATTTTGAGAGCCATGAAAGTCATCATAAAAAATAGACCATGACTGTTTGTATTTATCTGCGGATCAGACTCAGCCGGCACTTTTTGGTAAAAAAAGCAAGAATTATAATCCTACAGACCCTCAAGAGCGCCCTAAATCAAATTTAACTGGAAAGGGGTGTAATTGAATCGAACTACACTTAAAACGTACCGAACTGTCTTAGCGTCTGAACTTAACTTCTATCAAACCAGTTTTCGACATCTTCGATAAGAGGGTCAAGTTAGCCTTCTTGTCCGTTAAAATTCAGTATCTGTACGCTTCTCGATAAGATACTGTCCTCTCCACATGTGGCTACTATTTTTCTGTCCTTTGTGAGTACGATGTCCCTCGCTCCGGATACCGTTTTCATAGAGGACACTTGACTGCCGTCCGTGCGGAGCACACGTATCTCGCGCGGGATTCCATGGTAAGCCAACAGAGTGTTGTTTGACGAGTCAAAAGTCAGTCTGATTGGGTACGCAATGTCGATTCCCATGTTATCTCTCTGCCCCAGGGAGTACTTGTCCTCGTCAAAGGAAGTTTCGAACGCGCCTTCGGCATCAAATACTTTGATCATCGTCGCGTTTTTCTTGCCGTCTGAATCAGAAACGAAGAACTTTCCATCATGGAAGAAGGCCTTCTCCGGGCTGTCAAGGTCGTCTTCTCCCAGTTCCATCTCGAGGTTATAGTCGTCGCCATCTTTACTGTAGACATGAACACACGGACGCCCGCCATTGCAAGCAACAAGGATGCGCTCGTCAGCATCTATGGAGATACTGCTGAAGCTGATGTCCTCATCATCATCAACTTCTACCAGGCATCGGACGAATTTACCGGAGATATCGAACAGCTGTATGCTTTGTGCACCATCCAGGGGACCATCGGACACCACGATTTTATTGTCGGGGAGGAAAAATACCCCATCGGGGCATTCCATTGTCCCCTCACCGTCTTCGTCAACCTTTTGAAAGACAACAAAATGTATCAAGCTGGTATAAGTAATTAACATTAAACAGAGCAAATGAAAAGAATCAAACTATTAAGCGATTTCTATCACAATCGAAAAGTATACAATTCAGTATAAACTCCATTCAAGTATTTCTCTCACCGCGGAGAATATATATTAATCCTATCTCAACACATGTGATATCAATATATCTACCGAGCAAACTAGCTGAAAAGTGTTGGTATATGTGTGGTATACAATCAAAACTTTTTCATCTTCCTTCGAAATATTCGGACGTCTTCGGCAATCTTCGGAAAACAATCGGAATCGTTCATTCAACCTTCTGATTTTGTTAGCCGAAATATTGGCCGCTAAATAAATCATCCCATATTGCCGTAGAGCCAGCCGAGTCAGTTTAATTGTGCTATACACTTCGGACAGTATTTGGATAACTTTCTTAAATCTTCGGAACATCTTCGGAACATCTTCGGAAAATTGCCATCCTACTACACCAGCAACATTTTCGTTCGCGGTCCTTTGTTTCTTATTTACTCCTCTTATAAAACTTCGTAATTAGGGTCGTTCATATCATTGAAAAAAAAAAATAATTATAATAATAATGCACGTCTGCTTGGAGATGGGAAATTTCTCTTCTCGTGTTTAACTGTCGTCCAGATTTGGACAGTTTTGGACGTCAAAAGCCGCCTTTGATTGAAAGGTAATTCAAAGAAAACCGAGCAAATCGAACCGTTGCTCAATCCGAACAGAAAGACCTGTTCACGGGCTAACTTTTGGTACTTTATCAGAACTTTCCCCACCCCACCCCACATAAGACCTAAATTCGGATGGTACTCCATTAGGGAACAGTTGGTCCATATCAGTAGGGTAGTGTGGGGGTAATTCTGAGACAAAAGTGGAGATTCTGTATAGCAATGAAAATATTTATAAAAACAGTGATAAACTTCTCTTCTCGTGTTTAACTGTATTTGCTGGGCTTTCTTTGAATTACCTTTCATTCACTTTTAATCAATCAAAGGCAACACTGTCCATAACTGGAGACCTGTTCACAGGCTAACTTTCAGTGCTAGCTCAGAACGTCCTCCACCCCACCGCACCCCACCCCACATAAGACCTAAATCTTGATGGTACTCGACCAGGAAAAGTAGGACCATATCAGTAGGGTAGTGCGGGGGTCAGTTCTGAGACAGAAGTGGGGATTTGTACGACAGTAAAAATATTTATAAAACAAGTGATAAACTTGCTAACCTGACATATGAATGAACCATCAGGATTGAACAACCATACGCACTCATTACCATAATCTGTGACGGCCAGGTGACCGTCCTTGCTCGATGCGACCTTCCCCGGGTTAAACAAACTCTTGAACTGCAACGGCACGTTCAACGCGCGTATGACTTCCGCCGCATCTCTGTAACTCACATTGGGGGCGGTGTTCTTAATTGATGCTGTGGGGGTGATCCCCGAGGTGTTGAGATCACCCAGGAGGGTAGGGGCTTTGCGATTCCCTTGAATGGTGGCTAGCCCCTCTTCTTTTATGCTCTGAATGATCTTGCGGCTCGGGGTAAGATCTAGTAGAAATATGGCGGAAGGTTTCTTGTTGCCGGTATCTGTTCCACCATTCATTAAGCTGCGTTTCTCTCTTGCGATCGCCTCATCGATTTTTTTATACAGCTCCTTTCTTTCTCATCAAGTAGCTTTCTCAACTTTTCCGTCATCTCCGCAGCTTGTTTCTTCATTCGCTCTTCTTGTTCCTCAATAGGGGGAGCTGCCTCTTCGTCCGTATTTTTCGATTTTCTTCGCTCTGTTCGCTCGGCCGATTTGCGTTCTCTCGGTTTGCGTTCTGATGGCTTTGCCTTGATTTGACCGCGGTTTGCTTCCACGAAACGCAAAACGCGGAAATCGGTCGGAAGCATAGCAATTCCACCCATGGGGAGAGGCAGTTCTTGGTTATCGATCGGGCAGAAGATCTTGAGGGCATTTTTAGGCGCAATGTCTGACAGACAATCTTGGCAGATTGTATGCAAGCAAGGTAGCTGTTTTGGTTCATCCATATATTCTTCATTACAAACAGGGCATGAAGTGCTGTCAACCGGCGGGAGACTATCCCTCTTCGCTTTCTGAAAAAAAGCCATTAGAACGCAAACACATTCAATCCGTTTTGCACTGAAGAAGTTGTTAGCGAGACAACGCGGACGAAAATACGAGATTCCTATGCCACAAAGTTCAACAGGCTCTTGTCAACTCATAGAAAGTTGTTAGCGATCACTGAAACGATTCATTATTTCTAACCGCATTGTCCAATCACAGTGTACCAGTCGGCAGCCTTTTTGTTTAAAGCTTAGATTAGCATCTCTATGTTCTGGGTACAAAACTGCGAGCAAAGAAACTAATTCTAGTTTGTATCGTGGCAGTCGTAAAAACTGGTTCTTATTTTCGAAGTTGTGATTACAATTGATGGGCTAAAGGGATCGAGAAAGAAAACAGAACAGCTAACTGCAAAATTTAATTGATTTGCACTCAGGCTGCGACGATCAGTCACGGAAATGAACACAAAACATTTAAATGGCTTCCTATGCATTCTATGCTACGATCAAGTGTTCTTTTTAATAATTATTATCAACTCGCAAAAAAACATTTTCTAGAAATAAAGCAAAAATCGTTCAATTTTGCATCCACTTTAGTTTTAAACCGTAACAGATATTATTGGATTGCGTGACTGTGTTGCTCAATGGAGTGTTGAAGGTGGAGTTGCTTGGTTTTGTTTACACAATAAATTGTATGCAAATTATTTCTTAAAATGTTTCATTTTTCGTGCCTTTTCCAGATTATTTTATTTAAAACTGACATATTGCCAAATGTTTGTTAGTTTTCATGTTCTTAATCAAGCTCTAATGCTGTCTAATCCCTAATATTTCTTCATTCGAGTTCAAGAATGGTTAACATTAAATCAGCTTAAACTTAATATAAAAAAATCAAATTTTATTGTATTTAAATCTCACAGGAAAAAGTTGAATACACTATTAAACCTTAAATTAAATAATATGAATCTTTACAATGTGTTGAAGAAACTAAATTTTTAGGAATTATAATTGACCAACACTTAACTTGGAAGAAACATATTGATTATGTTGCAAACAAGGTAATTAAAATTTCTGGAATTCTCTGTAAAGTTCGTTTTTATATCAGTCTACCACTGTTGAAAGTATTGTATAACAGTTTGATTTATCCATACCTTCATTATTGTAATATTGTCTGGGCAAATACCTATCCTACAAGATCCTACAAGGCTGGAGAAAATTTTTAAATTATAAAAAAAGGTGCTAAGAATTATAACTTTTTCATCGTACACGGCACCATCTCTCCCACTCTTTAAGAAATTAAGTCTTTTAAACATTTACCAAATTAATGATCTTTTAATGGGCTCCTTCAGCTTTAATCTTAACAGTAAAGGAACAAATCTACCATCTTACTTCAATGATTTTTGTATAGAAAACAAACGAATTCATGATTACAATACTAGAAATTCAATAAATCTGCACAAAATATTTAACAGAACAAATTATAGCATTTATTCAACAAGAAACAAGATAACTGATATTTGGAACACAATTCCTTTATCCACTGAGCGTTCTGTATCTATATATAGTTTTAAAAGGAAAATGAAACAGTTTCTCTTATTTACTCAATGATAATTGTAAGCGTAATAATTTCAAAGAACTCATTTCTATAAGTATATACCGTATGTAACAAATACCTGTTACCAACTAAACTACTATATTATCTCTAGGGAGACTACTTGTAAAAGCCCGCAAGGGTTCATATAGTCTTCCTCCCAATTGTTTTAATTAAATGTCATACTATAAATTGATGTAATTTATATCGTTACACTATTAAGAAAATTTGATTTGATGTAATTTATATCATGGGAAATAAACATCATCATCATTCGCATCTGGTCTTTATCGTTGAGAGGGACTCGGTGCCAAAAATTTGTCTCGGCACCAAACCCGGAATTCCGTTCGTTTTATCCCTAGATTGTAGAGCATTTTCTTTGTTTTTTTTTTTCGCATGAGTTAATAGTTCGTCGTCAGATTGTAGCACTGGCGGATCTGCGAGAGGGAAGGGTCGGAGGGGGGGAAGGGTCTGGGGGGAGGGAAGGGTCGGGGGGGAGGGAAGGGTCGAGGGGAGGGAAGGGTCGGGGGGAGGGAAGGGTCGGGGGGGGGGAGGGGTCCGGCCGCCCCCCTTATCTTGCGAAATTTTTTTTCTCAGTTTCTAACATTTCCACTCCCCCTCCCCACCCCCTTATTCACTTCACCCGTCTCCTCCTGGAGTCTGGATCCAGATCTGCTACTGGTTGTGCCTCTTGAGAGAGTTGAAGGGTGGGACCGTGAGGTGGGGAGGTACCAACCATTTCCCTGTGTCCTTCCCTCACTCCCGCTGTTTTTGTATCACAGATAAACTTCCGTTCATGTTAGAAATGATACTGCTCCTGTTTGTTATAACTTTAATTAGGCTCGATTTCCAGCTTATTTAATATAATGGTGTGGGAAAAAAATGCAAAGCTCGTTTAGGGACGGACCATTATTTTTTCTGGAGGGGGGAGGGGTATGAGAAATATATATTTAAAAAAACGTTTGCAGGGCCTAAAAAGACAAAATAAATTGTTTCCAAACACGATATGCACGATTTGCAATGTTTGCATAGTCAGATAAATTCTTAAAAAAAGCCCGCATTATTGTCGAAGTCTTCGGAAATATTGTTCAGTGATGCGAAAGCAAATACAGCTGAAAATAGTTTCAAGATGTCTCTTTCCATTTGGCTGCACAAGACAACTCCTTCGCCTTGCCTTCGCAGCCGGTAAAAAGCTCTTCGTTGTGCCAGGGCTTAAGTTCAGAATCTCAACGGGTTTTCATTCAAGGAATGCCTCTTGCCTTGCCTGATTTAACGTTGACATTCTGTCAAGAAATGGGCGAGTTATTTGGAGTAACCTATAGATGAGAATCATTTTAAATCAACAATGTGCCTACCTTCACCGCTGGTACCACAGACCGGGTGGTACGAGTATGATGGCCTGTGGGAACATCGTCAAAGGGGATCAGGACTTCGGTACTGTGGAATCGTGAAAAAGCCTGCTACTCCCTTTGCATATTTCCTGTCGTATGCCCTTTATTTGCGCCAGTAGCTGCGGCGAGTGATGTATAAAGGAACAACAAACTATAAATTACTAGGAGTGTATGTGGCCAAAATAATTAGCCATAGCACTGTTGACATTTTTTCGAAAAATGAAAAAGAAAACAAATTGCAGGAAGGTGCTTTAAAAAAAAAAGATTACAGAGGCGCATAAATTAAAATAAAAATGTTTGCCGACGAAAAATTCTCATTCCTCCCCCAACCTCCCGCTCAAGAAAAATAACGGTCTGTCCCTTATAGCCGCTTGGTCCTCTTAACCACCGGAGCCTGAGTGCTAGGTCTTTGTCTTCGTACCTAGGCTCTAGCGGTTAAGCGGCCAAGCGGCTCTGGGGACGAGGAAACAACATGTCCTCGAGACGAGATTATCTCATATCAATAATTGCTATTTGACACCGAATTAACGATTATAGTTAATTCCGAACACTGTTTCCCAGGATATTTCAGAAAACAAGAAATAAAAAAAAAAACATGTTATTTGGACTGCGGGATTCGAACCCGGAACTACCGCTACTGGGAACGTCTTCTTACCACGAGACTACCGAACAACAAGGCGATGGGATATTATATCTGCAAGATATTTATTTGAGTCTTGCATAGAATATCATTGATCTACAGTGATTAGGCCTAAGCGCTGGTTTCAAATGGTTAGCTTTTTGTTGAGGTTTGGTGATCAAGCTTTTTCATTTACTTTCTAAAATTATTTTCAAGCGAGTGATTTTATAAGCTTACTACAGGGTGTAGAATAAGCGCATGAATTTTATTATGTTAAAAAATTGAGGTTTGCTCAACCAGCAGCGTGGTGGTCCAGTGGTTAGACGAGAGGATAAGTCAGCGAAGGGTCGTAGGGTCGTAGGTTCGAGTCCTGTCCGAACACTAAGGATTGTTCTTTTTCAACAAAAATGCTGATTTCCCAGAATTCCTTTCAGACTGTCAGTGTTCGGAATTAACTATAATCGTTAATTCGGTGTCAAATAGCAATTATTGATTTGAGATGGGTGTAGACAAAACGTGGACCCCTATCTGGACCCCTTTCTGGACCCCTTAATTTTTCGGTAAAAAAAAATAAAATAAAAATTAAAGTAAATAATTAAACAGGGCAAGCGACTCACCTGAAATTCTTCGATCGGTGAGTTCGATTTTCTGGCGTCCACAAGTTATTCCCAGTTGAAGCTGAAACTCCTTCTTTGCAATCAACTACTCAGTTAATTTCGTGATATATTTACGCGAAAAGTTGCGAAAACGTCAAGAATCCGCACGTACATGTTCACCGATCTTACCCGCCATTTTGTTCCGAGCCGCCATATTGGCTTTGCTGCTGACCATGCCCACGCTTCGACGCCTCGCATATTTTTGGGATTGCCAGGGGGGCGGGGAGGGAGGGGGTCTGTGTGTCCGACGTCTAGATAAACTGACAACATTGCCCACAGTAAACATTTACAGCATGTTTCCATCCCTGAATTATTACTCTATCATTCTTCGAAATTGCTATGTAAAATTAATTTACACCCTCTCCCCCCAGCTGGAACATACATTTTTTTCACCCAAATCAAATGCCCTTTTCCTTCTGGGAAACTGATTCTGATTGAATGGGAGTTACATAGCCTATAAATAAACAAAAGCAGGAAGCTGGGGCACGTGAACGCAAAAATCCCAGTCCTGACAATAATGAGTATCTACTATGCAAGATTCAGATGTTTTAGGACAACAGTACAAGGAAACTTGCACACTCTGAAAAAAGACTGTAACACTTTCTGGTTCCGAAATAGGGCTGTGAACACATCAAATGTTATTTTCTTAACAAAAGACAAAACGATTTCAAAGGATGGAAGAGATTGTAGCCTGATTTTAATTGCAAATGAATCACTCGCATCGATCACCATCCCCACCGCTCTCCATTGCCTAATTTCATACCGTGAGGGAATGGGGCGAGTGCGGACATTGGCGGACAAAAAAAAAATCAAGATGGCGTCGATTATAAAACAAGACTCTCTGAGATCTCCAAAACAGCGCACTTGGCACTGGAATTGCAGTTCTATGTTTTGTAAGAACACCTGGAGAACTGAAGGAGTTTCGTATTACAGACTTACAAAATTGGAGAAAGCGCCAAACCATATCCGAGAGAAATACCTCGAGATTCTAGGCAAAACCTACAACAAGGTTAACTGGAAGAGAGAGGTCATTTGTTCAGGTCACTGGAGCAAAAAAACGTGATAATTTTTATGACCTCCCTGACATCAAATACACTACCAAGTGCAAAGATGACACTGCTATAAGTACGAATTGGCACTGGAACTGTTCTGCTACACTTTGCAACAACTCATGGCGAACAACAGGAGTTAGCTACTACAAGCTCTCGGAAGTTGCCAACGACAAGAAACTGAAACTGGCTTATCAAAAGATTCTCAAAAATAAAAAGGTCAACTGGAAGAAAGGCGTCATTTGTTCTGAGCACTGGTCTAAAGGCAGCAGAATTTCTACTGAGGATTTGCCAGACAGATCTACTTCACATTCGTATGTTCAAATGAAAACATCATTCATCACAACACCTCAAAAGATCGAATCAGCAAAACGATGCCTGGAAAGTGAAGGTCTTCATCGCAAGAGTAGGAGAAAGATTAAGAGGTTAGATGTAAAAGATCTAGTAGACCCAAAAGATGAAGTTCTTGAGTCAATCTCTAATGAGAATTCAGTGATTAAAGCTCAGCTTACACAAGTACAGGAGAAACTGAAGCAAAAAGAAAAGGATATGACAGAGATGGTTGAAGAACTCAGTGCACTCAGAAATGAGCAAGTGCATTTTAAAAGGCAACTTCACTTATTTCAGGTTGAATATGAGAGAACACTTTTCACCTATGATAATGTAATGAAGAAAGGGCAATGTTATTATATGACAGGACTAAATGAAAACGAATTTAATTGTTTATATGAATGTGTAGAACCTTATCTTGGGTGCATGGTATACCCTGATTGTAAATCCAATGATTGCAGAAAGATGGACAAAAAAACTGAACTCATGTGTTTCTTGACCATATCCCGTCATGCCCTCCATCTTGGCATCATGGGATGGATGACTAATACAAGTGCATCTACTCAGTCTAGATTATATGTTGCTTGGTCAATTTTCCTAGTTACTGTTTTTGAAAGTATTGACCTTTCTCCAATTCCTGGTGAGCTTCAAGCATTCATGCCAAAGGACTTTCATGATGCTGGCTTTGGAGACACTTCTTGTTTGGGTGATTGTACAGAGACACATATCACAGCTTCAGAGAATTTTGATGTCAATAATGTAACTTTCAGCCACTACAAAAACCACACGACAGGCAAGACATCAGTCTGGATCACCCCCCATGGATCACTTCTACATTGTAGTGATACCTACCCTGGGACCATTTCAGACACAGATTTAACTGAGCAATGTGGAGTTCTCAATATGTTGGAGAAGGGAAGTGTAGTGCTTACTGATAAAGGGTTTGGAATAACTGACTTATGCCTTGAAAAAGGCCTTCATCATAATCGCCCACCTCTCAAATACAATGCACAATATGGTGAATCTGATATTAGTAGAAACTTTGATGTTGCCACACTTAGGATCTACAATGAAAATTACATTGGTAGGATGAGAGACTGGGCAATAATAAATTCAGTCTGGCCATCAAATCGAATTGACTTACTGGGGTATGTCCACAAAGTTTTGGCCCACTTGGTAAACATTTTAAAAAAACCAATAGGCCCAAAGGATACTGAGACAAGGTAGGAGAACTCCATCTGTTGCTGATGCTGTGATATTTATTTAACTTTACATGTCAATTCAAATAACATGACCTTGAATTCTATTAAACTGATGTTGCAAGTAATGTCTATAAACTTATTGTCATAGTTCCCATTCTGTACAAGTAATTTTGTGCATTCTATTCTTATACAGTCAAAGCACTTACAGAAGTATATGTGAAACAAATTGAATAAAACTTATTAAACAAACAAAACTTGTTTCACATCTTTTGCCAACAAGTTAATCCATGATCTGAGAGGCTGTAGTCTTTCGAAGGTTGCTGTATTGCCTACAAGCTTTTCACCTAGTTTACATAAAAGAGGGTGCTCATCATAATGCCAGTGATCAAAAATGGTGTTGTGAAGGATGTGGTCTGTTATATCTTTAATTACATTCATTAAGAGATCATTTCTCTTGATGTAGAAAAAATTGGACATATCTTTTTCTGGTAAATAAGACTGCAAGACAGTTATTTGGCCTCTTGTGCAAATCATCTGGAAGTTAGCTTGAACCAAGTGAGCTCCTGAAATCGTCTCCAGAGGTGCATCCGAATTTTCAGCTCTGGTTTTCACTTCAATAGCAAATGCTTCAGTAAGGCCGTCAGGGCTTGCACCATAATTAGCATCATCTGGGTGCTTAAAAAACCCACAGCTTGAGACTGGGACACCTGGTTTTTTAAAATATTTATAAAAGCATGTATAGGTCAATATTACTCCTTTCAGCCCTCTCAAACTTCCTACCTAAGGATGTGATCTAGGGGGGATGTAAAGTAGAATGAGAATTTGATAAAATGGGGTTTAGTGTTTCATATCTTTAAAGAGGAAAATATCCCTATCATTGACTCTTGCATCTTGATTCTGAAACATACTTGAGCACAGGGAGATAGTATTGATGATAGTAGGCAGTAGAGTGCAGTGAAAAAAATCATGAAAAATTTAAAATTACTGGCAAAATTTAAAATTACTAGCAAATTGGTCTGATTAAGAGAAAAATTAGAGGATATCACTAATCTAGAACATTTGATCTTATTATTAACTGAGCACCTGACAGTGGAATTAAACATCCCATTGTTTATTTCATGGGTTTATTGAATAGAAGCAAAGTTGAAGCTCTTTCCTTAGACAGCCTCGTAAGCAGACAGTGCTGCCTCCTTGATAAAGCCCTGTTGCTATTGACCACTTATAAGGATCATTCCTGTAAGTGGCCAAGTCCAGTTACAGACACTTTCTGCTTCCCGAGGGTGCCTACTTACAAGAGCTTCAACTGTAGTTGCCTATACCTGAAACTTTGGAAAAGTTGTCCAGTGCTGCTGCCTCATAAAGCTTTCCCCTCTCAAAATTCTTAAACTTCTTTGGTTTATAAGTGCTTTCATTTAACTTGTTATGCACACAAAACCAGGAGGAGTCAAATTCTTTGTGACCACAAAGACCCAGTAAAGATGGCAGCTTACTGGCTGTAATTAGCCCTACTCGACTTGCCATCCACTCTTTAGAGCCTTGGGCCACATTGATGTAATTACTCACACCAATTCTTGTGATCTCTTCATATTTGGGGAGCTTAACTGTTATAATTTTTTCACTGCATTGAGAAAGTAAGCTCAACAGCTCCTGAGTTTTCTCTTGACAGAAGACACTGTCATTGCACATAGTAGGGGCTGGAGCTGCTGCAGTATCTTGTTGCTTTGAGGGATCCAGCACAGAGTGCCAGATATCTTCAGTCCTGTCACGAAATCTCGGGGTCAGGATGGCCTCATTATATTGAGCCTGTTGATTTGCATAGTCATGCTCTTTGTGTATTACACTGCTGGAATAACAATTTTTGAAGCAGAGATGAAAATACATCCCAGATTCTATTTTGTACTTAGTTAAAGTTTTAAAGAAGTGATTTGAAATGTCCACATTTGTATGT
This sequence comes from Cladopsammia gracilis, assembly GCA_022457155.1. NCBI lineage: Eukaryota > Metazoa > Cnidaria > Anthozoa > Scleractinia > Dendrophylliidae > Cladopsammia > Cladopsammia gracilis. Next base: position 466,305 of record JAJGOT010000580.1, read on the forward strand.
TGTTTGAGTCTATCCTCTACTTTCGAGCTTATTTTACAGACATCTCTTGTTAGCCAGTCACTTTTGTCCACATCCTTACGTTTTTCAGGTAGACTTTTAACTTTCTTTTCTGATCTCTTGTGGGTAATAGCCTTTCTTGCGGAACACATATTTCTGAAGTATTTCAGGCGAATGTGTGAGGCAGTTTTGACCTTTGCACTTGTTTTTCCTGAGTTAGGGCGGTGCCACCTTTGGAGTCTTTGTGTGCATGTTAGAGCCAGGAGCAACTCCTTATGCAAGGTAAAATGCTTTAGTTGAAGAAGAACCAGTATGGCATGACAACACAGACCACAGTTGCCTACTGGGCACTCGCAATATGCTTTTGTAGGCGTGTTTCCATTGAAAAGTACCGTGACTGTACGCGTTACCTCCATAGTAAAACTCTTTAAGACGCTCGCTTTTACATACAACTCACCTTCTCCTGTTTTTAATACCTTAATGGATTTCATCCTTCGGGATTGGAACATTCGAAGCGCCTTTCTGTACTGTCCCTTTTTCCCCTGTCTCTTATGCATTTGATATGCATCGATTTCTTGCTGGCTAATTTTCGGTAACAAAGCAGTGTCAAATTTCCAACCCGCTGATGTAGGCGGTACACTTTCTCTTGGAAGTGACGTTTTAAATCTATACTCTTTACTAATCAGAGACACTCTCTTTTCAAATAAAGCCTCGTCTTTTAGAGGGGACAGTCGTTTAATCAATTCCTCTTTTGATCCCGTGGTTTTTAACTGCAGTTTACCACAAAACTTTGTTAATATATCGCATTCCAGGGACTCCAGATTTCCTTTCTTGAGCTGTTCATCGATAACGTCAAAACTGTACTCCACTTTGGGGAATTTTTCTTTTTGCGGTACTTTCTCATTCTTGACTTTTTCACTTTGCAAAGGCAGGCCTGCTAGCGACGCCCTTGATGAGGACGCCATCTCGATTTTTTTTTGTCCGCAAATGTCCGCACTCGCCCCATTCCTTCACGGTATGAAATTAGGCAATGAAGCGTGGGCATACTGGTCAGCGGCAAAACCAATATGGCGGCTCGAAACAAAATGGCGGGTAAGATCGGTGAACTTGTAGGTGCGGATTCTTGACGTTTTCGCAACTTTTCGCATAAATATATCACGAAATTAACTAAGTAGGTGATTGCAAAGAAGGAGTTTCAGCTTCAACTGGGAATAACCTGTGGAATTTAGCCAGAAAATCGAACTCACCGATCGAAGATTTTCAGGTGAGTTGCGTGCCCTGTTTAATTATTTATATTACTTTAATTTTTATTTTATTTAATTTTTATTTCTTTACCGAAAAAGTAAGGGGTCCAGAAAGGGGTCCAGATAGGGGTCCAGAAAGGGGTCCAGAAAGGGGTCCAGAAGGGGGGTCCAGAAGGGGGTCCAGAAAGGGGGGTCCACGTTTTGTCTACACCCATTTGAGATAATCTCGTCTCGAGGACACGTTGGAGGAAATGATGACCAATGATGGCAATTAAACCAGAAGAGAAGAAACGAAGAGACGTCTGCATGGTTCAGTTATGTTTGTGCATATTTTTGCTGTAGCACTACCTTTACTGGTAATATGGGTTGCTCAGCCTGGAACAAGTAAGTGATTCCAAAATTATCCGTGTTTGAAAGTCATTTCTAAAATCATGAATAATTTATGACGAGAACACAAAGGAAATCACCACCGTGAGGGAGGTTTGGATACCGACGTCGATACCCAGTCTTTACTCTTTATAGTTTGCATAGATTTTGGCGATTTTATTTCTTCGTTTTCCCTGCATTTAATGATCAGTTTGAGAAGCTATATCAAACACCCGAAATGGCGTTTCATGATCAGGTATCCAAACACACCTCGAAGTGGATTAAAAGGAACTCGGCTACGCCTCTTTTTTCAACTTACTTATAGCGAATAAAGCATTTTAATCTGTGCACATGCGCCGAACCGTGAAACCATCCCTTTAAGTTCTTGAAGTTTAATCTTAATTTTAAATATCAGGGTGTTAATAGGCTCTTAAAAACTGCCACCAATTTTTATTTCTTTCTCATTTTTCTGGTTTATTATCTCGAGCTATTAGGTACAATCCCTGGAAAGATTTCTGCATACCTTAGTCAGTTCTTAAAACTGAAACAAAAGCCGAAACAATAGAATGCCAAATTAAAACATTAATAGCGTGTACATGTGGTTCATACCGAAATCTTGCCCAATCCCGAATCCTGAATGTGCATCACCTGGTTTTTCTCTGAATTTCTTAACCCTCTGACTGTAAACCCTGATCTGTGGGGAATGTTCTTGAGAAGTAAACGTTCTTGAGTTTGACCTAAAATCTTTTATAATACACCAATATATAAAATACAGTAGTGGAGTGTTATGATTAACGAGTTGAATTCTGGATCAAGTTTAAGTTGTGATTCAGTAAATTTCAGTAATCTTTTCAGACCTAAATTGCATGTAGGGTGTTGTACTGTTTCCACTGAGATTGTATCAAAAAACATACTCAATGTCTAATGTACAATTTTTTTTATAACATAGCTAGAATTTTCACGTAATAAAATTTAATAGCGCGAGCGTGCTTCATATTCTTATTGAGCACGCTAATGACGTCAGCAAACTAACACCTCGAGAAACACCGCATTGATAATGTTATAAAACAATTAGTTCATGCTGCAGCTGTGCGTATGTCGAGATATTGAGCACTTGGGAAGTTTGGAGAGCACTCAAGAGGCTAGAGTTGCACGAGGCGCAACTCTTACGCCTCTTTCGTGCTCTCCAAACTTCCCGTGTGCTCAATATCTCGACATACGTACGCTGACGCATGAACTAATTGTTAAGTGTTTCTCTTCATTCAGGTTTATTTTCATGGCACCCTACTCTTATGGCTGTGAGTGTGAGTACAGTGCATTGCTTTGTAGAGCTTTTTGAGCTAATGTTAAACTTTTCAAAAATAGTGTAAAATAACCCTGTTTAAACTACTGGCTGAGAAATTTCTGAAATCTGATTGGCTGAGGCCTAATTTGAAATACCTTATTATACATGTAAAAATTAACAGTTGCCATGGCAATGGGAGGGATGGCATTGTCTTGTTGTTGAAACTGAATGGCGGGCAGCTTTCCTGAATTTAACAACAGTGAAATACAATAATTGAAGGAACATTTTAGAAATTGCCAACATAAAAAAGGTACAGAGACCTATTATATCCTTCCCTTACAATCAAGCTGGGTTGAAAGGAAGGGATATAACCCTGATACTTTAAGCTACAATGCCGTGAGTAAGAGAAAGTTGAGAATTGCTCCAACTCAGAGTCAGACACTTTCCTTGTAGTAACTATCGTACTTGTCCGCCATCTAGACGATGTGGACAGTTAAGTCTTTCTAGATTTGAGGACAGATAAAACCATAAGAAGTGTAGCATGCAAGTATGGCAAAATGTTTTCCGTCTATAAAAGCACTGACTGCCAAAGATGAAGGTTTGTTGTGGTCTAAATAGCTCTTTGGTGGCTTGGTATTTGTCTCCAAAGTTTCTAATAACTATTAATTAAAAATGAAAAGATGAAGCAGAAATGGTGATCCAGCACTATAAAAGCACTGATCATGACTGCCAAAGAGCTCTTTGGTGGCTTGGAAATTCCTCACCAAAGTTTCTAATAACTATTAAAATGAAAAGATGAAGCAGATTAATAGTGAGCACTATATTAAAGACTATAAAATCATGTCACCAAAGTTTCTAATAATGAAAAGATAAAGCAGAAATGGTATGTCATTGCTGTGTGTTTATTTTGATTGAGTATTCTTTGGTCCCGCATTGATGATCACAGAGATGCCAACCGCTGGAGATTAAAGATAGGGAGTTTTTTTCTGGGGGTGAAATCCCCCCCCCCCCCTCCCCAAGGCGTGAATCAAGCGATGTAGACGTGAGCATCTAGGGGGGTCCAGAAATTTTTTTTTGGCTTTACCCTCAAAAGTACGTGCTATTTTCTGCATTCCTTGGACCTGAAAAGCGTTTGTGAAGTTAAGACTAGATATGATGAAAGACCGCATTTTTTTTGGATTTTGGGATAATTTGGTTTAAAATCTTAACCTTAATTGTAGAGAAAAGATCCAAAGTCACCTTTATCTTGGAGATTTGGGGACCCATACGGGAGACCAGGAGATTCGTTCCGTATCCGGGAGAGTAATTGGCATATGTGTGCTTGCAGATCACACGTGTGAGGTTTAGAGAAAGCGAAATTTCTCAGCCTAAGCTTGTAGTATAAATGTTAATAATAAAATATGGTTTCCACAGGGAATTTGGGATTAATAGTCGTGATCTTGTAATATTTCAAAATTGTTCCAAAGATCACTTGCTGAAGCAACTAATATGTGGTCACTTGTGATATTTTGGGACAATTTTGAAATATTATCTGAGTTTAATTTATCCCAATTATAAATGCCCATATAGAAACCATTGTATTACCTATACTAATACACTACAATAATTTATCAGCTAGGTCCCAAAGGGTGTCTTAATGTTTATTATTTTATAAATTTTGACTCAGTGTCATAAATCTAGGTTAAATTATCTAGGCCAAAAGGGAGAATTAAGGTCATCAGACAACAAGTTATTCTCAATATCAGTTCATGTATAATACACCGAGCCTGCAAATAATTTTCTTCTTTAAGCAAGTCATTTGTCAGTCAGTGGGGACAGTACCCAGTGGGGGAGGGGGGGGGGAGGGGGGGCTCCCATATAAAAATGATGGGGGACAATAAGGGACATTGTTATATAGCTGGAGTTTTTCTCAATACAATGCGCACGTTGATTGGTTGATTCATCGTCACATGACATCTAACAAACAAACTGTTTCCCGCCAATTATGCTAAGCGGGCAACATTTGCGAAAGCGGGCAACAATTTTGACGTCAGAGGGTAACATTGCACTGTTGCCCGCTAGCGCACGTGATCAGACCGTGACAAAAGGTGGCATGATTATCATGGACCGAGTGCTCGGCACGTTTTTCAAACTGTCTTGTACTGTGTTTTATTTTGTGTTGCCATATAACAAATCACTTAATGACTGATCCCTCGGGAAACAGTGAATTTTGTTTTCGTCTCGGAAAACATCGAGATTCTCGGGAAACAAAATTCACTGTTTCCCTTGGGACCAGTCATTAAGTGTTTGATATTGACCTAACAAGAAGCCAGTCTGATTGTTCTGCACGGTTTATTTTTACTAAAGCAAACTATGGAAAGTTTTCCATGTTTCACAGAAAGAAAAGATTTCCTGTTTGAATTGTAGCAGAACTACCTAGTCCATCTGTCAGGCCAGGTTAAGCTTTCACCAGTCAAAATGCCAAATTTACCAGAAATTTGTCCTATTTGTTTATTGTTAGTAGCTTAATGGCAATGCCATTGATCTGACACAGTGGTTTGAAAAGTGGGTTGAAAAGTGTAACACGCATTCACAGCTTCCGAATATTCATTTTTTGCTTAGTGCCGTATTTGGAAACCACTCGGTCCCTCGAGATTGGAAGCAAGTTGTTCTAGCGAATTGATTGGTTAATATTTTTAGCTTGATTTTCCAGATATGGCTCTAACAACTTCTTAGCAAATTGAATAATCAGAAGCTTGTTTTGAAGCGTACAAGAGACAGTTGCACGTTTCAACCCACTTATGGGTTTCTGTCTGACATTATATTCTTTTAATAATTAGTTGATTATAATATAGCTAGAGGGAGCCTTATTTATTTATTTATTTATTTATAAGCCCAGTGGTTTCTTTTGGGCCCGGGGGGGGGGGGGGGGTACTCCCTTATATACGCTATTTAGGTATGTGCCGCCCGATAGAGTAGGGTTTTTTTAGGTGCTCAGTCCTTAAATAGGGTATCCTTTTTGGTATTTTTGGTATTGTGGTCCTTAGATATTCCCTTAGAGAGGGTCAATTAATTGCAGTATCCACCCCAACGCGCAAAATGAAAAAGATATGGTCTGTTAAAACTGGCCTTAAAACGGGTATCAAATCTCGATTTTCTACACTTAAATAGGGTCAGGATTTCAGAACCTTGGCTGCATTGCCTATCCTACATTGTCGGAAGTACTATACCTGACTCCCAGGCTTTTGGGCTTCCTTGATCTTAAATTTTATATTTATTTACTGTAACTGTTTACAAATGAATATAGGGCAATTTATTGAACTTGAACATTGAACTTGAACTTATTTGCAGCCATGTATTACAGAATAATACTTGAAAAAAATTCCAAATTTCATTTTCTAAAAAAAATGTTGAAAAACAAATGGTACGTTAACCATGCAAAAGAACTGGTAAAGAGGTTCTATTTGAATGGTCACAACATACGATTTTGTTGACGGGGTCAATAGTTAGAACTACATTACATGTCTTCATAAATGACCCCGAGAGTGAAATGGTTGAAACATTTTGGCATAAAATATGACAAAGTTTGGGGTATTGGGGAACACTCTGTAATAATTTCCTAATATCCTTAAAAACAGTTTTAGATACAACGGTGCGGTCATTTGAAATAACCTTCCCCTTGAACTGCAGCAAGCGGAAACTATCAATAGTTTTCAAAGGGGCTGTCACAATTTTTTGCTTAATCTTCTATACACAGCATTCTTGTAAAGCAGATTTATTATTTCTCAAGGGTGGGGTTAATTTTTACATATTTTAATTTTTTAGCATTATTTTTTAGGAATTTTGATACTTTTAGATATATATATAAACTATATATATATATAGTTTTGTTATGCCTGATGAATATACCATGTCTAAATAAAGTTTAGATAGATAAATAAATAAATAAATAAATCTGTATTTGTATTCATTTTGCTAGTGAACGGCAAGTAAGTTTGAATAGTTATCAATTGAATACTGCTAAGTGTTTTCATTTCCTTTGAACTTCAGTTTGGTTTCCTGATGGTTGAGGCAATTGCGATGTTTTCACCACTTAACTCTCTAATCCCATCATCCCCTCGTGCGACCAAGGTCAAATTCCACTGGATCCTGCAAACGACAGCTGTGATTACTGCGCTGGGAGGCTTTGCTGCTATTTACCAAAATAAGAATATGAACAACGAGCCACATTTCAAAAGCTGGCATGGACTTTTGGGTCTGTTTACGGTGATTCTTACCTGTCTACAATCTCTACAGGGAATCGGTGTTTTGTATTCTTATTTGCCACTTGCCATGGGAATGCATCCAAGCCAGTTAAAGCAGCTGCATGCCGTGAGTGGGTTATTGTTGTTGATTGTCTCTTGCTTCACTCTTGCTCTTGGCTTTTTTTCGAACTGGTTTTTAAAGAACAGTGGTGTTTATATAGTTTTTTTAAGTCTTAATTCATGTGCAGCTATATCCGCGGTGGCTTTTTGCTCAGAGTTTCTGCTGCAAACCACAAGCATTGATTTTAAAAGTGGTCGAATTAAATCCTATTCAAAAATGCAAGTAATTTTTTATTATTTTTTTTTATTTGTTTTATTTTCTTTGCTGTAGCTTATTATGAAACCATATTTACTCACTCAAGTACATATTTTAGAAATACTACTCTAAATTACACAACATGACAGCAGGCTAGGTTTGGACCTGACTCGTCCCCAGTCGTCTCTCAATTCACGAGAGGAGCGCGGCCGAGGGGATCGCGAGGTGTGATGGGAAGGAGGAAAGAAGGGAGACACCCCCTTCGGTCGCGCTTCTCTCGCTCCGTGTCTATCCCCCACGCGCGTCTCCCGCGTCTTACCTAGACGAGTCAGGGTTTGGACTATAATAAACCTCAAATAAAGCAAGGACCACTTGGACAAACAGCACGGCGAAGTGAAGCCGGATCTTGGTGTAGATCAGGATCAGCAGTAGTATTGAATAAAACTTAAAACTGAATGCAAGGCTGATCGGACAGCTATAAAGGGTATTTTATTGCCCAATATTTCGGTTCGGCAAAACTAACCTTCATCAGGGGCTACAAAGAGCTAAGAAAAATGGAATAAAACGGTTACAAGATATAAAATGATTCAAATGAAAGATTAAATATGATTGGTTAACAAAAATAAACAGTAGAAACGTTTACAAAGGCTACTATAAAAATAGAAATATATTAAGTTTCATCGCGTCTGTTCATCCCATAGGGTTCAAGAGTCTTGCCCTTGGAAATTAAAAATGCTTCTCTGGCCTTACGAATGGCGTCTCTGTCAGAGTTAATGAGTTCAAGGGGAATGAGTTCTATGTCGTTGATTGAATGGCCAGGAAGAGTAAAGTGATCTGAAACGGCGGTAGGCTGATGAATGTGATGTTGGTTAATGGCTTTTTCGATTGCGCGTCTGTGTTCGCCAAATCTGTCGCTGAGATGTCGTTTACTCTGTCCTATGTATTGTACTTTGCATCTGCAGCACTGTATCATATATATGAGATTCGTAGATGAGCAAGAGATGTGGTGTCGTATTCGTTGTTGTTCGTTTGTAGAGAAAAAGGTGTAAAACGTGGTTCCCTCTGAGATAAAAGGACACGTTTTGCACCTATTTCTGTTACAGCGGAAAGCTCCTGGTGTTTGGGGGGGTGGTCTGCGGTGTTTGGCTCTGACTAAAATGTCACGGAGGTTGTTGCATACGACACCACATCTCTTGCTCATCTACGAATCTCATATATATGATACAGTGCTGCAGATGCAAAGTACAATACATAGGAGAGACTAAACGACATCTCAGCGACAGATTTGGCGAACACAGACGCGCAATCGAAAAAGCCATTAACCAACATCACATTCATCAGCCTACCGCTGTTTCAGATCACTTTACTCTTCCTGGCCATTCAATCAACGACATAGAACTCATTCCCCTTGAACTCATTAACTCTGACAGAGACGCCATTCGTAAGGCCAGAGAAGCATTTTTAATTTCCAAGGGCAAGACTCTTGAACCCTATGGGATGAACAGGCGCGATGAAACTTAATATATTTCTATTTTTATAGTAGCCTTTGTAAACGTTTCTACTGTTTATTTTTGTTAACCAATCATATTTAATCTTTCATTTGAATCATTTTATATCTTGTAACCGTTTTATTCCATTTTTACTTAGCTCTTTGTAGCCCCTGATGAAGGTTAGTTTTGCCTAACCGAAATATTGGGCAATAAAATACCCTTTATAGCTGTCCGATCAGCCTTGCATTCAGTTTTAAGTTTTATATAATAAACCTGCCAACTTTTTCCGAGTGATAGGCGTGAGAATTTTTTCGTGGGAGTGCCAGGATTTCCGAAGGCAAACCGACCAAATCCGAAGAGAACCCGATCTATTCCGAAGATGTCCGAAGATGTTCCGAATAATTTGGAAGTTTCCATGATCCTCAGACCTCTGTAATTGCAATGTTCAGATCGATAAAACCTACAAACAAGTGCCATATTTGAATAAACGTTACTATGTTTTTAATTGGATCATGCGATCAGTTAAGGCTGATGGCTTTAAAATTTTAAGAGAATTTTAGGGCTAAATTTTGATGGCGTTAATTCTTCCGCATTTCTGCTCCAACGATTTTGCTGAAACTTGGTAGGGGTATGTATTAAGTCGAAATTGAACAAAAATATAACAGCAGAATTTTTCACAGGGTGCGATTTTGTTCAAAAAGTTGGATTCATTTAAGCCGGATTATCACTGAATATATTTTTTTTCATGAAAATCGAATTATATCATATTATTGCTAAATAATAGCTCTATGTTTTCGCAAAGTTTTAGAAGCATCGCTTTAGAGCCGGAAAAGTTATGAGACAAAGTTTGTCATAGACGAGTGCGCCCGAAATAACAACGGAGCCACCTTAAAACACGCGCATCACCAAGGAGCTGATGCCACCGACCGATTAAAGTGTCTATAACCCTTAAATATATATTTTCAGAATCAACTCTGTGCACATTGAATAGTTAAATGGTGAAATATTTCTTGTTTTGAACGTCTCGTTATTGAGTTATCGAGATTTGATTGAATTTACAAAATGCTAAATAAATGCAAAAGTATGGTGATCTATGATCTATTTTTATTCCGTAGTGAATATGATGCATGATATTTGGAAGGGACTAGCTCCCTCATCGTTAAGAAATATCTTCAGTAGATCAAATGAAATTCACAGTTATAATACATTAGGCATGCTACCAAAGGGAATTATTATCAGAAAGAGGCAAAGTTGGAAATTTATAAGCGCTCATTTTCAATAATTGGAGCAAAAGTATGAAACCAAATTGTTTCCGACTGGGGAAATACTTCTAAATTTGTCTTTAAGAGAAAAATTTGTGGATTTTTATTCGATACTCTTTTGGATAGGGACGGCTATGTTGAAGTCGATACCTTAATTCAAATACAACACCTAAGCTCTTCAAAATAGATGTAAAGTATTTAATAGATTCGACTATTTTAGCAAATAATAATGCAGTGTAGAATATCTAATTTTTGTTCTCTTTGTAAAATTATTCTTATATTTTCTTTGTTGTCCTCTTCACCTCCCGCCTCGATTAGCCTAAGCTAACGACGGGTTGCGTGAAAAATTTCCTTTTCAGTTTACTTTATTTATTACAATAATAATTTATTAATTGTAATTGTAATTAAATAACGTCAATCCGGGAATCATTTATTATACAACTACTTGTTTTCACCTCCAAGTAATATTTTTTACAAATCAATTGGCTATCCACAGTTAATTTATAGTATTTATCAAATTAACTTTCCTCAAGCTGTAAACTGCGCATCTAATTAGCATTTTTTAAATTCAAATCTCTAATTCAATAACGTGACGTTCAAAACAAGAAATATTTCACCTTTTAACTATTCAATGTGAGCATAGTTGATTCTGTATTTTAGGGTTATATAGGCACTTTAACAAACTGATACTGAAGGAAGATAAATTAAAAAAATAAATAACTGAACAACTGAACAGGCAACAAGAGTACAGTTACATTTTAATTTTTTTAAGAATCGTTAAGGGTCAAATTTTTCAAGTTTCTATAGGTGGTTTCACGTTACGTCACGGCGGCCATGTTGGTGCACACCTACAAAATAATTTTAATGAACTTCTTTTGTTATGTGCACCAACATGGCCACCATGGCCTTTGTCATTTGAGTCTTACAGGACTGAAGGTCACGTGAGTGAAAACCATCTAGAGTAAACTTAATTTAGCAATACATCAGTCTTAAGTCAAAGTGTTATTGAGATATTCTACTAGCATAAACATATTGCTTAACGTGCAAAAGATGCAAGCGAAACTTCTTTCTAATGTTATCACTTACTACCTGAGAGGAACGGGAACAGATAAAGCAGTTTTCAATTGAGTGTGGTAAAAGTAAAACCAAAGTAATTACTCTGACCAATCACAGCAGTCGTAAACAATCCAATGAACCAATCAGAGCTCGAAGCAATTACATGTCGGCGACGCCAAGCGCGGGAAACGCGTGCGAGCAAGTCACGATTGATTTTGGTTTTACTTCTGATTGGTCGAGAAAGTGGCGCGAGATTTTTTAGCCAATCGGAAAGCGTAGCAATGCAAAACCAAAGCAATTGTGTAATTACTTTTCACACTCAATTGAAAACTGCTCTATATTAAGTAGTATTTTTTGTTCAGATGGGTAAGAAATGTTGAATGCCATACATTAAACCACTGCACGATTTCCTGGTAGAATTGTAGACTGTAAAGTTACACTCTAAGAAGCCATGATCTATTGAATCTGGTTTATTATATTCTGTACAATTATCATCGAGAGTGATTCCAAAGTGTCTCAGTTTTTTTTTTGTAACTTCTGCTGCTCATTAATTATCCTTAAGAAAATGGATCAACGAGACATTACGCATTAGCACCACGTGCCGTATTTTGAATCCCCGATGAAGTACAGTAACTTGTATTTGAACCAGATTTTAAGTACAAGGACTTTGAAATCATTTAAATGCAATGCAATTTTATTCGGAAGCAAGTAGTCTTATACAATGATAACATAATGGCATTTTCATGAATAAAATTAATACAGAAATAACATGGAAAAGAGTTGTTACAGAGCATCATTCTTTGCTCGCACTGTCCCAGAGTGGAACCATCTGCCCCCTCACATTCAGAACGCTTCTTCTGTTGACTGCTTTCAGTCCTCCCTTATGCGAGACCATGACATCAAACTTAATCTGTGAAAGCCATTATTATAATTCAATGACCGCTGACTGTTCCCTGTGCACATATACAGTCTTTTGATTAAACGTTGTCATTGATCGGTCTCATCCCTACGCGACTAGACCGAAAGGGAGTATGGGTGAATTAAAATGCATGATTAATTATTCTCTATCGCGTTTACAATGGATAACAAAACTCACGTTTGTCTTCGCTTGTTACGCAAAGACAACAAGGGTAGCTTCGATACATGTTCCGTTAAGGACGTTCCGTATTTTGATAATATGTAGCTATTGAATGTGAACTGATTTCTCTCCATAATCCCTTTCGGTCTGCTCGCGTAGGGACGAGACCGATCAATGACAACGTTTAATCAAAAGACTGTATTCCATGTGGGAGCTTTGCGCAGTATTCGATTTAGAAATCCCACTCTACTTCAAGTTGAAAGTAATATTACAATCCTTGAAAACAATATTACCAGAATGGGAACTTAAACTCTAAACCTTTTTTTTTTCTTCGCTACTTCTCGAACAAATTTGCACAGCCAGAAATTAAGCGATATCGCATTTATCTCTTCCAACGGAGTGTCAAGCGACTGCACTGTGGTAGTTTCGGCAAATCCTGAAACATTGGACCACAGACAGGACACCCAAGCGTAATATATTTTTTTTCTAGTAGTAGTAATCAACCATTGGGAAAATGCGTTCGCACAAAATACTATTCAAAATGAAGCTGGTAGAAACCCAGCTTTTCAATTTTTGTAAGGAGAACGACGAGTCCATCGAGCATTTACTGTACCGCTGTACTCATGTTAGAGACTTTTGGCTATCAGTAATTAATTCACCGTAGGAAAAAAAATGGCAGCTGTTCATTTTACCACAATACCTTGCGGACCTAACACAGCACATAAGGCACAAAGAAAGCCAAAATTTTATTTTGAAGATTTTATAACTTTTCTTTACATTTTTATGAACGTTGTTAAGGTTTTTGTGTGCTAAGAATTATGGGTAAATGTACCAGTCGCCATCTTTTTTCCTACCGAAGATTGGCTTAATACAATTCTTGAATCTTCTATTGAACACTTTAGTGAAACAGATATTATGTTTGGATATTGAAACAATAACAAAGAAATAATGTTAATAAATCATGTCATTTCATTAGGGAAACAACTTATTTACCAATGTAGGTGTAACGCCTATATTTCATTGCTGATAGCCAAACTCAAATATATTTTTAAAATTGAAGAACAGATTGCAAGATCGCGCGATAAGCTTTTAAGCCACTACAAAAAGTGGGAGAGATTCTTACCTTTACGATACAAGTAATTATTTCAATTTCATTTTCTTTTATGTATGTGTGTGTTTTATAACATGCATGTATTTTTTTTTGTAAAAACGCAAAAAGCAATAAAATGCGAAAAAAAAGAAAAACTCTTCCAACGGAGTGTCAAGCGACTGCACTGTGGTACTTTCGGCAAATACTGAAACATTAGACCACAGTACACCCAAGCGTTGTATTATATCCAACCGTCACTTCTGAAGATGTATGTTGAAGCATACGAAACATCAAGTCATTGAATCAAAGTTTTTTACAACATGCTTTGTTTTGTCATGTTTATAGCCGCAGTGTGTATTGTATTCCTGTAATGTTTTTTCCTAGTATATAGTAATCAACCATTGGGAAAATGCGTTCGCACAAAGAAGGAATGTAAAGACGTTTGGGGAGATGCCAAAGTAGATAACAGTTCCCGCCCGGTTTGCCCCTGAAAAGAACAAAATAATCTTTGGGGGGCGGGAGGGGGGGGGGGGGGGGGGGGGGGGGGGAGCCTGTTCCAGGCGTTCAGATTGTGGGGAGCAGCGAAAAGCCGCGCGCGAAAGGAAATCGGTTTTTTGTTTCTTATCGTTTTCTTCTTGCCGTTAGGATCAGTCTTGCCGTCTATATTTTGTTACCCAAACAAATCCAGGAATCTAAAATTTCAAACCCCAAAAAATCCTTCGTACATCCTAGACACTTTAAATCCGGAGTACCCGACCTTTGAAAGAAGACAAAAGAAATGCAAAGCTCGCTAAAGACGCTAAACAACACGCTAACTCGCACTGGAGCGTCTTCGTGTTTAGTAGTGGTGGGCCGATGATCGATTATAATCGAAAGTTGATCGAAAAGTTCAAGCGACGCGACAATCGATTATGGTTTTTTCATAATCGAAAACTTAAAAATTTCTTGGTGACAATAGTCCAGTAAACCTACGGATTTTTGTAGTCGAGGTTGGACAAAAATGTTGGCAAAGCATTTCTGTCAAAAATATGTTTATTGGGGGTAGATTAGTGCACAAAAAAAACCCCACTCGATTCTGACCCCTGGAACCTACTTTTACACGTGACCGTGGGAAATCCAAGATGGCCGCCAATCCAAGATGGCCGCCGTTTTAACAAATGCCTTTTCTGCGACACGGCAAAGGGCAATTGCAGAAATAAAATATCAAATGTAACTCAAAGAAGTTTGCTTGATCATATGATGATACCGATGTTGCTATGTAAGGGTCAAGGTCAACAATAAGGTCAAGGTCAAGGTAAAAAATTAAAGTTTTTTTTTAAAAAAATAAGTTTTTATACAGATTTTATTGCTATTTTGCACAGATTTTATTGCTATTTTGCTTTACACATTTGATTTAAAGAGTTCCCATGGGTAAATTTGCTTATTTTTTCCCAAAATTTGAGGTTTCAGTCGGGAGGGGGACTGGGAAGCACTTTTCTATTTTTTCCGGTCAGCGGTATTCACCATTAAAATACAATGCCAACGCTTGAATCATTGGAAGTTTCTCGGGCTATGGTTATGGTTTAAGGTGAGTTTTCTTTAAAAAGGCTTTATAAATTAACAGATAGGGAAGTGCTTTGCAATTCTGCGACATTTAAAGGTGATTTTGACAATAGTTTGGCGAATATTCTAGCATTTTTATATTGGTGTTTGAAACCGAAGATTCGGTATCCAGTCTGTCACTGCAAAAATAGCCTGGTTTAGCTTCAAGAACTAGGTTTGAATTCTGTTTCTTTTCAAGCCTGTAGTTCTATAAAAAGCCGTTTTCTGTTCTTTGATGAATATTGGAGGATTTCCTGATAAATAACAAACATTTTTTAAGGATCAGCAGAATCTTTTAGGACACTAAAGTGACAATCGAGGCTACTTCATTGTGGCTCTAGTTTGATTGAAAATGGCCGTTTTTGCTATGTTCTCTACAAAAAGTATAATAGTTATAAGTGTTATCTTTATTTAACTGGATGTGAAGTGATTACCTATTGAGTGTATTCTAAAATGTCAATTAATTATTTCTGCTTTTAGAAATGTCCAATGACTTCTACTTCTTCAGACGAGCTCATTTGCCTGTTGTGCAAGGTGACCATATCTCAAAAAGAAGCTTTTGCTCGCGTGGGGAAAGCAGGTCTTGAAACTATAAACAAGTTTTCCCAACAGTATAATGAGCTAAATCCTGAATCAGCATATCCTATTTTCGCATTTGATGAAAGTAAAAAACAGTATGTGCATGAAAGCTGCCGAAAGAACCACAATAATGCTCGTCGATATGATCAGTTGAAACGAAAGTTAACGAATGTCCAGGAGCCCCCGCCTCCAAAACGTCGATCCAGTAGTTCCAGATTTTCTTTCAAGGCCGACTGTTTTATCTGTGGTAGTTTTGTCGACCAGGAAAAGGCCAAGAAACTCCCAAACCACACCGAATATGAGTTCAACACTGTCATGTCTTTAACCATTCAAGAAACAATACGAAAACATTGCAATGAGCGTCTGAAGGAGCAAGATGATGCATGGGCGGATGCAATTTTACGAAGAATGGCAGCCATTCATGACCTACCCGCAGAGGAAGCAATCTATCACCGGCGCTGTTATAAGTATTTCTGCTCGCCGCGAAGGTATAACTTAGAAGATCTAACCGCCAATAACGATGGGCCGATTCCAAAAAAGCGTGGGCGGCCAGCTGGCTCGTGCGATGAGGAAAAGCAGTTTGCATTTATGAGTGTTATTGACTATCTCGAAAGCAACGACGATGAAACCGTAACCTTAAACGAACTTTATGATGTGATGCAGCGTTGCTCTGAAAGTGATGAGGTATATTCGAAGAAATCGCTACAGCGCCTCCTAGTAGAACACTATGGCGAAAAGGTATCAATTACTTCATCTAAACAGCAACCTCTGGTTGTTACCCTTACTTCAAATGTGAAACAAATTTTACAAGAGGCCCATAAAAAACTTTCTCAAGACTGGTCTGACATCAATGAGCTGATTGCCATAGTAGGAGACTACATCAGAACTGAAATCAAGAACATCGAAAAGCATAATAATGTGTATCCCGAAGCTACCGATATGGGCTCAGTACAGCACAACCTTTCAATCCTGCCCCCTTCACTGTGCTTTCTACTAAGCACAATTATTAAGGGCAAAAATGTCGACCTCAGACGTGCCTCGCTAGGTCAAGCCATGATGAGCGCGACCTGCCCTAAGCGCTTTCTAAATCCATTACAAGTGGGACTAGGTGTAACACTAGATAACAAATATGGACACCGCGATCTCATAGATTTATTATACACTCTAGGGTTTAGTTCGTCATATTCTGAGTGCAGCCTGTATAAGAGGAATGCAGCAGTTGTACAGGGTGTAGTCAAAAGTGAGATGCCATCTGGGTCATTGCTTCACTTGATCGCTGATAACGTTGACCATAATGCATGCACGCTCGATGGAGAGAATGTTGTCCATATGATGGGACAAATGGGAGCTATAACTCCGGCAATACCCAACAGAAATAACATAGAACGAAAGAAAGTCAGCCTTGATACAATCCGGAAAATTGGTGAGCACCGAGTTGTGTTTCAGCAAGACCCTAAGGCGGTTCTCAAGAACATTAAGTATAGTACTATCCGAGAACAGGCACAAGACATAGACAATAGCAGAATTGACATTATGTGGCAGGTATCAATGCACGCATCTCGCCCTCGTCCTTTATGGTCCGGCTATATGGAAAAACTGTACAAAGGTTCGCCAAACCAAGGCAAAAGCACGCAGCTTTTTCTGCCCATGATCGATTTGACGCCCAGTAATCCAACATGTGTCCGGTCAACACTTGAATACTTGTGCGACATTGCCAACAAGCAAGGTGTAACTCCAATAATCACGTTCGACCAACAACTGTATTGGATCGCTTATATGGTCATTGAAGACCAACCCAGCACTAGTCGCCTACGCAAAGTTGTTTTGCTACTCGGAGGGTTTCATACTCAAATGAGTTTCCTGGGTGCAATTGGACATATCATGGATGGGTCAGGTCTTAAAGAGATGATAGCACAAGTGTATGCAGAGGGTTCTGTCGATCATATGTTAAGTGGTAAGGCAGTGTCGCGTGCAGTGCGTGGTCATCTCCTAGTGGACAGTGCCCTCAACATATTGTCTACATCTGCTGCACTTCAGTTACCAATCCCTGATTTAACAGGTGAGTTTTGTGGTGTTTTTTGTTTGCGCACTCCGATTGATCGTTTTTTAAAGAAGCATTTTTTTCTATTTCAATGGTCAGATATGTCAAGCCATATCCAACCCAAGCCAAGCGCCCAAAGCTCATCGACAAGTCAACAGACTACGCAAGGTTCAAAGTTTATAGTTTTGTTGTAAAAAACACTTCTGGCCCTTTTGTTTTCATTGACTAACGCTGCTTTTTTTTACTTAAGAAACGAGACAAGAGACATGTATGCCAGACCAAATACCACCCGAGACAAGCGCCCAAAGCTCAAGACAACCAACTACACAAGGTAAAGTCATTTGCATTAGTAACCTATATTTCACTGAACAATGTATATTTACAACCATTGTTCTGTTTTATATATTTAGGAGATGATAATTCTGCTCTACTCGTTCGTGTCAACCTTCTGGTTAATGCAGTGAAACAGGGCAAGCTACCTTTGGGTGAAGCATTGAAGAGCAGTGCGATTGATAGCATACAGAAGGCAAGAGATGACTGGCGCGCCAAGATGACGAACCATCGGACCGCAAAGCTGTGGATCCAGTACCAGCGCATGATAGAGATACTGCGCGCATTCATCCGCTCGGTGCGCATCGGCGACTGGTATCTTTATCTTCAGTGTCTTTGTGACATGCACCCGTATTTTGCAGCTGCCGGTCACAATAACTACACAAAGTCTCTATCAATTTTTATCCAGAAGATGCAAGACCTGCAGACAAATCATCCAGATGTGTACGTGGCATTCAGTAAAGGACTTTTTCCAGTTCGTAGGACCGAGGGAGTTTGGGCAGGCATTCCCACAGATCTCTTTATTGAGCAAGTCCTAATGGCAGGCATAAAGTCTAGTGGAGGCCTGACACGTGGCAGAGGCTTTGAGGAAAGCACCCGTTTGCTGTTTATGTTGTCCAGACCAATCTGCGCAGAGGTTTGCCATTCCATTTTTCGTGTTGCTGGACTGACCTCAGACAAGCCAGATGGCCATCGTGACCTGCAACAATCACGAATCAATCGCGACATGTCGGACATCCAGAAGCTGCTTGAGGTGTTTATTGAACGTGATCCATTCAGCTCGGCTTCTAATAAGCTTGTGAGCCTATCGACAGGCTTAGTTGGAGATCAGTCCGTGAATGCTGATGATGCTCAAGCCGTGGGGAAGCGGGTCATTTCATCCATGAGTGGCTGCTGTGTAGCAGATTACAAGTTTTCTCAGAAGGATGAAGTTAAGACTCTCGCGTTGGCAACCTATGCCAAAACCTCTTCTGGGGAACGAATCGAAATCAATCCCTCCCATTTGTACCAGCGTCTCTTACTTATGGGTGTAGGAGAGATCCCTCTTCGTGAGCTTCTTCAGTATGAGCTGTGTTCATTACCATCATCACTTTTCGACAACAGTTTGCAAATGCGCACAGGTGACAAGGCGGAACTGATACATCATTTCATGAAGCTTGTTCCTGCCTCTGTTATTTTGAGATTGCCGAAATCAGGTCTTCAGTTTGTAGTGGATGGAGGTGGCTTGCTTCACAAGTTCCAGTGGCCAAAGAACTCCACCTATGCTGAGATATGCCAGACGTACGTCAGGCATATCCATAACAGCTATGGCGAGGGTACGCTTGTTGTCTTTGACGGGTATCGAGGCCCAAGCACTAAAGACGAGGCTCATCGAAAAAGATCAGGCGTAGAAGTCGGCGCATCGGTTGCTGTCTCCGACGAAATGCGTCTGTCGATGAAGAAGAAGGCATTCCTTGGAAATGGATCAAACAAGCAAGCCCTCATCAATCTGTTAGCGGAGAAAATGGAAGAGCAAGGCATCCGAGTAGAGCACGCAGAGGGCGATGCCGACTACACGATATGCAGATCGGCGTGTGTTTCTACGGCTACCAAGCCAACAGCAGTTGTTGCGGAGGACTCAGACGTGTTTCAGTTGATGGTGCACCATGTTGATGACACGCAGTTTGATCTTTATATGGTAATGGCCAAACAAACAGTGTGTATCTCTCGTTTAAAGAAGAAGATAGACCGATCCCTTTCACATGGTTTACTGTTCTTACATGCACTGAGTGGGTGTGACACCACGTCAAGGCCGTTTGGTTTGGGAAAGGTGACAGTCCTGAAAAAGTTCGCGCTTCTAAAGGATTCCGCAAAGGTCTTCATGGACAAATCATCTTCCAAGGGGGCAGTGGAGAAGGCAGGGGAAAAAGCCCTATTGGTGCTTTATGGGTGCCCAGAAAGTCGAGACCTAACATCTGCCCGTGTTGAAAAGTTCTCTATGAAAGTAGCGACATCTGCAGGCTATGTTCCCCCAGAAAAGCTCCCCCCTACTTCAGACGCGGCGAGATTCCACAGCCAGCGCACTTATCACCAGGTTCAGGCATGGCTGGCCAATGATCTTCCTCCTGAGGAATGGGGTTGGCAAGTATGTGCTGATAAACTCTATCCAGTGCGAATGCAACAGTCAGCGGCTCCGGAAAAGCTCCTTCAAGTTATACGGTGTAATTGCAGTGGTAATTGCCAAAAGAAGAACTGTACTTGCCAGAAGAATGGTCTCCGGTGTTCATCGGCCTGTGGCCAGTGTAAAGGTATTTCTTGCCTTAATGGCCCACAAATAGAGAGCGGAATCGAAGATGACGACGATGGGGATGATACATAGTATGGTTACCTCTGGTTGAGAAACTATATTCCTGCACAGTCAATGTGTTATCATGTTAAAGTTGCCGCCATTTTGGATTGAACCACTTCCTAAATACAAACACTTCTAGTGGGTAACATTGAATAAAACTCGGCAGGCATATGGAACTTATGATATTGATAAACTTTCAAAAACGAAAATGTTGTTAAAATGTTTACTAGTGTGGTGAAGAGACAGTGTGTATATTTGGCGGCCATCTTGGATTGGCGGCCATCTTGGAGTTTCGAAATGCCTAGGCTACAACAACTTCCCGGGTGCCACATTGAACAGAACTTGACGGGCAATTTGTACCGATGATAATGGTTATGTTTCTGAGAAAAAAAACTTTGTTTAATTGGCTAATACCATTCTGAGGAGGCAATAATGTAAAACGGCGGCCATCTTGGATTGGCGGCCATCTTGGATTTCTCACGGTCACGTGTAAAAGTAGGTTCCAGGGGTCAGAATCGAGTGGGGTTTTTTTGTGCACTAATCTACCCCCAATAAACATATTTTTGACAGAAATGCTTTGCCAACATTTTTGTCCAACCTCGGCACCTATTTACTGGACTACAAATAAAAGTATTAAAATCAATAAAAATGTACGTTTTTAAAATATATTGGAATGAGTTGTCTTTTTTCGTGGACTCCTAACTTCTAAGTCGTAACAGCAGATATAATCTAAGATTGAATGTGTTTACCTGTGCGTACCCTGCGCGCTGTGTTGTTGGAGGCCGTGTTGTCACCATAAATATACCACGCTTATTTCACAGGAAAAAATACCTGATTCCCATTTTGGGATTTTTTAGGGTATTTACAGAACACCAACAAAATTCCCAAATTTAGCAAAGTGAGACAAATTCCCAACCACGTTCCCTGTTTGGGACTTGTCTCACTCTTCCAAATTTGGGATTTATATGGGTATTTTTTAAATACCCTAAAATATCCAAAAATGGGAACCTGGTATTTTTTCCTGTGTTTAAAAGATGTAGCATGCTTAGCTGCTTTGTATTTCGTAAACAACTGAACAAAAACATAAATTACAAGCTCACTGTTTCGCGTTTGTAGTATCACTACTGTCCCGGGGGCGGATTCAGCGGGGGTGAAATGGGTGAATTTTCACCCCCTCCCCCCCCCCCCTTTCTGAGACCCTTTCATTCCTTCTTCTAAAGTATTTCTCAAATAAATAATATTTTATTAATATTTTATTCAAATTTCACCCCCCATTTCAAAATCCTGGATCCGCTCCTGTATCCATAATCACTAGCGAATGAAAGGTATTAACTATCACTTTGACTATACATGGAATCTATTAATGCTTATTGGTAGATTTTTCCCATTATAATCGATGATCGATCGGTTGGGGCAACCGCTCTTTATATTTCCGATGATCGACCGATTCCCACCACTAGTGTTTAGGCTCCGACGGTTAAGAGGGTCAAGTGGCTCTGGGGACGAGAAGGCTTTGGATCATCACAAAAGGCCTGGTTACCCATTACAGCAATGAAAGAAGACTTGATCGAAGAGACGTCCGGTTCTGTTGTTCACCTATCAGAGCAAAACAAGAACGTTCAAAGAAGCATTGTATTCAACATGGTGCATATCATTGCTATAGGACTACCTTTACTGGTGATATGGCTTGCTCAGCCAGGAACAAGTAAGTTTCCAAAATTATCCGTGTTTGAAAGTCATTTGAATGTGTATGGAATAATTCACTAAATACGATCAACTGATACCAAAATAATATGTGGTGTGTTTGTTTTCCACTGACACAGTGCAACAATATCTTAATATCTTATTATTATAATTTAACTCCTTTTTCTGAATGAAATGAGCCTTAATCTCTTGAAGTTTAATCTTAATTATGTTAATATAATTTCCTAGATCTTTTGTTTATCAGGGTTGACCCCAAATGGGCTCTTACAAACTGCCACCAATTTTCCTGTCTTCCTTATAGTTCTGGTTCATTATTCCGAGCTATATGTATTATATACAATCCCGGGAAAGATTTCCATATATCCTTCTTAAATGTACACTGTTCTGGCTAAAATATTGTGTTTCCATGATTATGGCCAGGAGCTTGCTTTAAGCTTACTTTATTATCTTGAAATTGGAAGAACCCATCGCCAAAGTTATAGAAGCAAAGAAATATGAACTAAACAGACAAAATAACGGCTAGAAAGGTCAAAATTTCACAAGAATGGCAAGTTTGATTTCTTGATCGCCTGTCAGTAAATCAAATTACATCAACTGTAATCCAGTTCAATCCTTGCAATCCTGCACTTTATCTCCAAATGAATGCTTTTGTTTTGCTCTATAGAATCTTTTTATCCAAATAAGTTGTATATTTGGTGGCATTTGGCGATATAACATGGAAATAAGCAAAGTGAAATTTCACTATTTCGTTGGGACAGTCCCTTTAAAACTGAAACGAAAGCTGAACCAAAAGAAAAACAATAGCATGTACATGCATAATTACCCACTCCCGAATCCTGAAAGCGTATCGCCTCGGTTCTTTGATCTTAACCCTTACCTCTGGGAAATGTTCTTGAGAACTTTAAAACGTTCTTGAGTTTGACCTAAAATCTTTTCGCGTTCGAAGAACGCAATCCTAATTTCGTGTTGGAGACAAATTTGAGATTTTTTGGTAGACGGTCTTCCAAATGGCCGCCCCTATTGTTTTTTTTCAGGGGCTCATTTCCGCCAGAAATTCCTTCGAACACGTCTCCATGATCTGTGATTACTGCTAGTATAATAGTACACCATATAAAAGTGTTATGGTTAATGACTTGTAACCTTTCTGGAGTTTAAGTTGTTACTCAGTAAATTCAGTATTCTTTTCAGACCTTTCAATTGAATGTAGGGTGTTGTTTTCACTGAGTTGTATCAAAATACATCAGTCAATATAAATTATATATGAATTTTTTGTGTTTCTCTTCATTCAGGTTTATTTTCATGGCACCCTACTCTTATGGCTGTGAGTGTGAGTACAGTGCATTGCTGATCATTGCTAGAGCATTTTAAGCTTATCAAACATTTCAAGAAATAGTGTAAAATAACTCTGTTAATGCAGACAATTTCTCTGGTCTCGATTGGCTTCTATGTTTATTTATAAATTTTGACTCAGTATCATAAATCTAGGTTCCCTTGGTCAAGGGTGTAAGCCAAGGTCATCAGAAAGCAAGTTATTCTCCATATCAGCTCAAGTATCAAACAGATAACTCTATCAAGAAAAAATCCCAAATTTCATTTTCTAAAATTTTGAAAAAGAACTGGTGCCATGCAAAAGTACTGCCAAAGAGGTTTCATTTGAATGGTCACACCATAGGATTTTGTCAACAGACTCAAAAGTTAGAACAAATGGTGCCATGCAAATGTACTGTCAAAGAGGTTTCATTTGAATGGTCACACTATAGGATTTTGTTCACAAACTCAAAAGTTAGAACTACACTACATGTCTTCATAATTGACTCTGGCATTGAAAGGGTTGAAACATTTTGGTGTAAAATATGCCAAGTTTGGGGTATTGGGGAACCCTTTGTATTTTGTATTAATATTGTTTTTTAGAGATCTGCAAGTAAGTTTGATAATACATGTAGTTATTGTGAAAATGTTGCAACAGCTGAACCTAAGTGTTTTCATTTCCTTTGCACTTTAGTTTGGTTTCCTGATGGTTGAGGCAATCCTGATGTTTTCACCACAAAGCTCTCTAATTTTATCATCCCCTCGTGCGACCAAGGTCAAATTCCACTGGATCGTACAAACTGCAGCTGTGATTACCGCACTGGGAGGCTTTGCTGCTATATACCTAAACAAGAATATGTATAACAAGCCACATTTCAAA
The DNA here is from genome assembly GCA_022457155.1 of Cladopsammia gracilis. Classification (NCBI taxonomy): domain Eukaryota; kingdom Metazoa; phylum Cnidaria; class Anthozoa; order Scleractinia; family Dendrophylliidae; genus Cladopsammia; species Cladopsammia gracilis. The sequence continues at coordinate 490,464 of JAJGOT010000580.1, forward strand.
AGCTGGCACGGACTCTTGGGTCTGAGTACGGTGATTCTAATTTGTCTACAATCTCTACAGGGCGTTGGTGTTTTGTACTCTTATTTGCCGCTTGCCAAGAAAATGAAGCCAAGCCAGTTAAAGCAGCTACATGCCGTGTGTGGATCTCTGGTGTTTATTGTTGCTTGCATCACTCTTGGTCTCGGCTTTAATTCAAACTGGTTTATAAGGAACGCTAGTGTGTATGTTCGTTATGGTAGTGTGTTGTCTTGTGTAGGTCTCGCGGGTATTGTTGTTGCTCAGGTGTTTACAGAGTATGGCCTTAAGAGGCCTATTGGAACATAACATTTGTTTTTGTTAAGATCTCATTTTTAGCCCTTTATCTCAAAAGTACATGTTCAATCTTGTTCAGGTAACAGATGTTCTGAAATTTTTACTTGAGAAAAATTGACAGATAAACAGTAGCTCTTAAAAGTACTGTTCAACTGCTTTCATAAACAGCGAAGTTTGAAAATCATTGGTAACAGTAATTTAAAACTTCCATCAGCAGAAAACTTAATTATGCACAAAAGTAGTCAATTTGTCTTTGACTGTCTTCAGAATAATGTTTGCACCCCTTTAAGACCTACTTTGAAAGATCACTTCATTCCAAGACCACAAGAAACAATGGTTTATTAGTGAAATTAGCTAAAGTTAATCTAGAATTTGGAAAAAACAGCTTTTACTGTCAAGGAGCCAAGATTTTCAATGAACTACTATTTGAACTTAGGTCCTTAACTTCTAGATTTTTATTCAAGAAAGTATTAAAGTGCCCCTGTGATCAAATTTTTGATTTCCTTTTTTTTACATTTTCGTGTACAATTAGACTTTCTTACTCATCTTGCCAAAATTAATTTCAATTCATTTTTATGAACATCAGAAATCATTTTATTTTAACATTTATTTCCGAGAATTTATGGCCGCCATTAATCAACCTTGTTCCCAGGCTTGGTTGCGAATGGGAGAAAGTGACATCAAAGGCTCAAACATACCTCACGGGTTGAAATTATAACAAGAAGTATTGAAAATCACACAAAAGCAATAAAAAATTTGGACTTGTTCTTCATGCAATTTTCTATGCTGATTGTTATTATAATTCCTACCCGTGTGGTATGTTTGAGTCTTTGACGTCACTTTCAAGCCTTGGAACAAGATTGATTAATGGCGGCCGTACGTGTAACCCCATAAATTAATTATGCATGTATGCGCTTTTGTTTCTCTTTAGGCATTCTATTATTTTGGCTTTTGTTTCAGTTGTAAAAACCCTATGCATAACTAATGTATCGGGTTTTTTACCACAATTGCCGCTAAACTTGCAATCTGATTGGTCAACGTGAGTGGTAAATGAGAGTCCAGACAACGGTGCTGACGCTAACATTACGCGCACTTGAAAAAAACCAATCAGATTGCGAGAAAGTTATAGACAACACTTGCTCTTTTAACTAGACTTCGATTTTTCTTTGTATTTTTTTCTAAATATTGTTGTAAACAAAAAATACACCGGTTTTCCGTGGTGTGGACTCTTATTTAACACGATTTATGTCAAATTTGTTGCTGACTCACTCGGCTGTGCCTCATGAGTCCACAACATTTTGACCATGTGATGACGTAAATCGTGGTAAATAAGAGTCCACACCACGGAAAACTGGTGTAAATTTGTTAAATACAGAAATCTTACCAAATTAGTCTTAAAACGCTCTTCTGTCAATCAAATTTCATTTTCAATCAGCTAAATGTGCCTGAGGTTGAGTGCCAACAAAAAATTTAAGGCCATCTAGAAAGCGTGCAATATGTTTTCTTCTCCATACGTTTGTCTCTGACTTTTTTCCGTGGCAATTCATTGACAGATGTGTGGTAAACATTGAAAATTATTTGCATGCTCTCTAACACAGCTACATGCCTCAAATTTGATGAGTTTTAAAAGTTTTCTTCCTAGAATCGTAAGTTTTCAATAAACAAATATCAGAAAATTTAAATATAACCGAAATTATTATTATTATTTTTTTTTAATGAACAACTTTATTTGAAACAATACATTACTTACATCACTGCATTACAATATATGATACTACACGAACTACGCAGACGTACGATTACATTTACAAATTTACTAGTGCTAATTACAGAAGAACTGTCCACTTTCAGCGAAAAGTAGGCAAGCATTTCTTTGCAATTGCAGTTTCTTTAGAAAATGCAAAAAGTTGCATTTTATCCTACTGATCAAAATTTGACAAAAAATGGGGTTCACCGAGTCATTTTTGAGTTATTAACACTTAAAGCTAAAATTAAGGGGGTTTTCAGCACGTTATACTGTTGCTGTAGTAACATATTGTGTCACAACAATGTGTTCACCAATCATTGGGCATTCGTTTGATATCATGATTGTAGCATCAACTGATAAATAGTGGTTATAATGACCCATCAAATTCTAAGTCTTGAAAAGTGCTGGAAACTGTTGGGAGCCACCTTAAGTTATGGACAAGTGGGCAATCTACATTTTTTCTTACCTCAGTTGGCCTATTTGAGCCAAAAATATGGGACAACCAGCGCATGGCCAAAATATGCAAATTAGGACTTGTGATGTCAACAGTTGTTGAGACTTTCGTAGTCAACATGGTACTAAAAATTTATCGTCGGAGGACATTTCCAACTGAGCAAAACTGCAAAAATATAGCAAAAAAAGTGGCTTGTTTGCAAGAAATACTGAAGCGTCTGAAAGCGACACCACATTTTTGGCATTTTTGCACAACTGATGATGTCACCATGTTATTTGCTTCTCCTTCTGTTTTTCTGCCGTATTGAGAATCAGTTTGCTGTTTCTTTTGTTTCACTTCAAGTATTAATACTGATCCAGGTCTGGAAAGCATGATCTGGCCATTCTCAATGGTTTGTTGCAGTGATCGTGCATTATATGTTTCTTTTTATACTTAAGTTCATTTTCGTCCAAAGGAATACTTTTCGTTGCTTGACCATAACTTAAATTGGAAAATTATGAATCAGTGGGACATTGACTTCAATTTTTTAGTATAAAAAACGGGTCGGAAATTTCATTTCATAGGCGCTTTAAGTGGACACCAGCTGCTTGGGTCCCTAAACTTTCTTCCCATATTTAAGGTAAAAGGGACCTGCATTCAGCAGACCCCTCGATTAAGCAGACACTAGCGAGGGTCCTGAGGGTATCCTCTCAATACAGGTTTCACTGTATTTCAATTTTCTTTTTAGCGGAGCACTCGCCGAGCCGAAGGCTCGGCTGCGCAGCCCCATACTCATAGAACCGTCCCGTCATTTTTCATGGTCATGGCTAGCGGAATGTTTCGCGGGCGGGTCGGTCCGTGTGCACGTCTGTCCACCCGTTACGTCATCATCGATGATGACGTATATGAAGAGAGAGGAACTGGGAACGAGGCTTTGTTTTTCGCGCGCTTCCCCGCGGCTACAAACAAGGCAGTTCGCAAAAGCTTGCCTCCGCGCCAAAACCAACACAACGACCACAACCTGTACTCGTCAATGGAAAAATCACGGAGAAAGACAAACAAGATACGCTAATTCCTGAAGCAAAGATAACGGACCCTAAAACTCGCGAACGTTCTGAATATGACGGCGAACAACCTTTGCCGAAGAGGAAAAACACTGGATATCGGACAAACAAGCATAAACAGAAAAGCAAGTAACTGTCTAAATGTGATTTACAAAAATTGCTTAGTTAAGCCTATGTAATTTTACCAGAAGAATGTTCTCCAAGTTTTTACATTCAGAGCTAAATTTACATCTTTGAATATAAAATATCCGTGGTTTTGGCAATGAAGCCAAACAACGCTCTGTTTTTGATTTTGCGAAAAATTCCCGTTCTGATTTTATTTGTTTACAAGAAACTTCAGCGACAAGTCAAAATGCGATAAATTCTCTGACAGCTAAATGGCGCGGTAAAAGTTTCTGGTCGCCCGCTCTTGGTAAACAAGACGGCGTTGCCATTCTTGTAGCTGAAAATACTGATTTCAAATGTTTACAATGGAAAAAAAAAAGATTCTTCTGGTAGAATTGTTAGTGTTTTAACTGAACTCGACGACACCAAAATTAATTTGGTTAATACTTATGCACTCACGAATCCAAGTGAACGTAAATGCTTTTATGATACAATTCATGAATTTTTTTTCAGAACTCTTTTAAAATTACTGGCTATTTTAACTGATAAGTTTGGAGGAAATCTTACAGTTTCCACGGATTTGAAAGATCTGCACAAGTGTTCATCGTTTATTGATATCTGGCGCAAAAAAAAACACGGCCGACTGAAAAATACAATGCACACGGTTTAACGCGGATAAAACTATCGGTACACGTTTGGATAATTTTTTTATTGCTCTGGACTTGTATGATTCCCTTCTAAAATAATGTGAAATTTTGCCTTGTGTTTTTTCCGATCATGATTCTGTTGATTTATCCGCAATTTTCATAATGCATTTTCCCGTGGACCAGGACTTTGGAGGCTAAATTTAGAATTTAATATTTACGATATGATCTCAGAAATTATTAAGAAACATGTATTGTACCGGAAAGCATTTAATTTCATTCAAGCTTGGTGGGATTTTCTTAAAGAATCTATAACATTAGTTGCTATAGATTTTGGTCGAAGTAAACAACGCATATTTAATCGCGATAAGGCCACGCAACTATAATTTCTTTGATCGAAGCAAAAGGGGCTCTTATTTAAGGAGATAACTTAGCAAAAACCACCATAGAAACGCTCGAAAGAGAAATTCGAGCCGTTAATTTATCCCAAATGAGAGGAAACCAAATTCGTAGCAGAGTCAAATGGCTTGAAGAAGGTGAAAAACCTAGCAAATTCTTTTTTACGCTCGAAGCAACACGGCTCAGAAAAATACTGTTCATTCTATTTACAACTCTGCCGGTGTTAAAGTCTTTTAACAAGACTCCGGCTCATTTCGATTTTTACCGTAATTTGTACTCGCAAGAACCTGTTAATTTAACAGTCCAAACCGAATTTTTGAACAAACTTGAAAACAGATTAGAGCGAAATTTTATCCTGCGAAGAATCAGTTTTATCTTTGGCTAAAATTACCCACGCAATGCGTGGACTTTCTTCAGGGAAACCCCCCGGTTCAGACGGATTACCTCAAGAATTTTACGCTAAATTCTGGGATCTTTTTGGCCTTATTACTCATGCGCGTAGCGGCATGAGTTATAAAATGCCCTCCGTTTTTCTTTTTTGTGTCACGATTTTGCATGCAAATTTATTCACGCATATTTTAAATTGTGCATTTCCGGTTCACAGCTTTACACTTCCTGTTTGGTGACTTCCGGCTACTCTCACTTCCGGCAAAACATGGTTACTGAATTGTCACGACAGCGTCTCCTACAACCCTACTCACATTAGTAATGTTCACGTCAGGTATATATTAGTTTCACAAGAATGACTGGCTTCATTGTGGTACAGCCTTCATTTGTAAAACATTCAATAGTAACGTGGTTTGCAGTACAATGACTGAATGAAAGGAGTAACTCTTCTTTATGTCGGACGTTTTCTTATCTTGTTTAAATTATTAAAATATAAATTGCTTCTTTTCTTATGGTTCACTGAAATATAAGACAAATGCTTGATACGCATGCGCATGACAAACATTTTCCGTCATTTGGTCTTATTGGTGTATAAGTTAGTCCTGTATTTCTCCCATCGAGGTAAACGTTGCTTTTATACACAGCATACAACTTGAGGCCGAATTTGTCGCGATTCTGAAAAAAACTAAGAGCTATTTTTAATCAGAGTTCTTCCGAGGCAAAAATGCCAAACATCGATCTCTCGCACTGATAAGCACATTGTCAATTTATTCGCTTTTTTACTGCCGATTCTTTACAATGTCTGGATCGGAGCAGTCCTCGCTGCCTGTGGTGAGTAATTTCAAGACTTTTTTCAAGAAAGAACAATAGAAACACACGGCAAAACAGCGTCGTACTTCAGCCCATCAGATTTAATTAAAAATTTGGACTTCGGGACTGGACTTCTGTGGATTATGGACTGTGGAATGCGTGTCATATTAATGTCGATTTTTACTGACTTTATTGCTTTTTGTGGTTACTAGGTTACTAGTAACCATTATGTTGTCACCTGTGTAAGTAAGTTTTCGAAGCGCGAAGTTGTGCGAGTTCACCCGATTGCTGTACGATGAGACAGTTCCGATAGCTTCGGATTAGACGACTCGATTGTCAACACAGACCCCAACACAGTTCTGTTTGTACACTACGTGCCCGCTTTGGATCCGTGGGAAAGGTAAACGGAGCTTTCTCGTTCTTTTTACTGCTTTACCAAGCACAGCTTTCACCAAATGTGGCCAAGCATTGTTTTCAAAGATTATTTTAGGTGTTTTCGTGGTTTGGAAAAAGGTTTTAGTGAAAAATCGAGCTGTGAATCGAAGTGTTTGTTTGAAGACCATGAGCTATCCGAACTCATGATTCAAACGCCGCCAGCATTTCATTTCTGTACCTTTGACCATTCAGAACTGTTTTTTTTTTTATTAGCGAAAGCATTACGCGAATCATTTTTTCCGGATAAGATTGGCATTCCATTACACAGAAAAAGTCGGAAATTTTAGAAAGCATAATAAAAATAGGTTGCTGAATTAAATTATTCTGTGATGTTTATTATATTGTCGCAGACGCTAGTCGGCTCCGCGCAGTAATTAGGACACAATAAATCGCCAAGACTTCCAGAAGAAGAAAATAACTGAATTCTGAAAGGTGTTCGACTCTTTTAATCAAAGGAAAGACATTTTCATTCAAGGAAATATGAGTTTCATTCAAAAGTTTCGACCTTTTATAGAAAATATATTTTTTTATTCAGTGGTCATATAAAAACTGCTTGCTATCAAATTACATTTGACATAAAAATTTGCATAAAGCAAAATTGTGTATTTGGGACACTTTGAACACTTTGAAGAAACCGTGAAGCCTGGCAAAAACTTATTGTAGATGGCAAAATCAAAGCATTTTTAAAGAACCAGCTTTAAGTTATGGAAACATTTCGGCGTTTCGATTTGGTCTAAAATCACGGAGAGATTTTTAGTGAATGCGTCACGCAACGTTTATTTACAAAATGTTTGACCAATTCATAGCAATTCTCACCAAAGATTTGAAAACTTTAAAAAAAATCCCGGGTCTCCTGAATGTGATTTTCTGTTTATTTAGGGCCTACAAAAAGCTAATAGCAATCCGGGCAGGAGGGGGCATCTGGGTTAAAAGGGTTGGTCGGCCTGGCCGGGAAATACGGGCAGGGGAGGGGTTAAAAAATATTGCATCCGTCGGGGGGGGGGGGGAGGGATTTTTTTCTGGAATAACCCTTTTTACACCTGTTGCATGCGATTTAGTAACACAGGAAAACTAAGTCTTTATATTGATTATCAATTTTCTTTTTACAGCATGTCCTCGACTGCCTATTTTTTCAAGTATTCTTTTCAAATGTAACAGAAATAATTCACGACTTGGAAAGTAATAGACGAGTGTGGATTTGATCGGGAATCAATAAATTAAATATTAAAAGCGAGCACAAAAATTGGTAACTTCAATCAACGCGTCTTAGAGTCTCATGCGCATGAGTATAGGCTAAGTATAGCCTCTTGTTTTGAAATTAAAATTGACAGGAGATATAAAATTTACGGCATTTTGCTAGTGTTTTCGAAAGAGGACAAACAGAGAAGTTAAAAACTGAAAACTGTTTGTCGATATCACAAATATTTGATGAGATATGACAGTTTGAATTTTGAAGAATGCTTTGCCCAGAAAAGATTGTCCCCCTAGGTAAAAATATCATAATTTGAGGTGGTTTTCGATGTCAGCAATTCTAGTCATGTTGCAGATTGATTGTCCTAGATGAGTAGAACAAGAAGAATTGAAAAAATCAGAAATCATAGCTTTTCTTACCATTGTTTACTTCAAAAACCTAGTTTGGTGACGTCATAAAATGTGACACGTCACAATTATTTCATCGCTTAAATTATAGTTTTGGTGGAGAAAATCAAAAATCTAAAAGCATACGATTTTTTTAAACAGCTATCACTTTATCAAATTCTTATCTTTATTAAAAAAAACTGAAGAAAAAATGCATTAGGAGTTGATTTTATAGGAAATGTATGGTTCCGGGGGAAATACTGGAAAACAGTGAACAGCATATTTCAGTAACCAAAACATCAATTGCATCAAAGGTTACAACACTGAGTTGTCTTTAGTTTTTTTTACAATGACTGAATGCTCATAGGAGTCAAAACGTGCTACATTTAGATTACGAAAAACTGATAATGAAAATATACCACATTTCCTCAAACAAGCATGCATAATTTTCATTTAAAAATCATGTGTTTTCTTTACAACCTCGATAAACCCACTCGAAGTTAAGACTTTTAATTTCAATGTGCCAATAAACATGAGTTTACGACCAACGTTTCTCTCTTCGTGCATTTTCTTTGCGGTGATTTTTAAAGCCAAACCCGCGATATAAAAGCGCGCTGGACTGTCCATACTCATGCAAATGAGCAAAATCTATTGTTCTTGGTCATTTGCATTAGATTCGGCGTGGGGCTTTGCCCTTTTATGAGGCCTTCCAAGGGGTTTCACCGACAGGCGACATGACCTCAAAATGTGGCGACAATCTTTTTCCAAAACACCGACAGCCGACAGAAACTGACAGAAAAAGAGCGACATTTTATGAATTTTTTAGCTAGAGAAGGCGACAAAATACGACAGCGACATTTTCCCTAACGAAACAGGCAACAGGCTGGCTCGAAAACAAGCGACAAAGTGACACCAGAACCCCCCTTGGAAGGCCTCTTTTATACCGTTAACCCTATTCGGCCTGGGCTTTTTTGAGTTCCTGAGCCTGGGGGGGGGGGCACATTGTGCCCCCTCTTCGTAACTTCAAGAATATCAAGGCTACGACAATGAAACCTGGAGGGTACATAGTACGTCTGAAACTGTCTCCTTTGCGGTCCGCACAATGGAACGATGACGTAATATGACGTAGTTATTAGGTAATTAGTTATACGGCCGCCATCTTGGATCCGCCATCTTGGATTTCTGAAATTTTTTAAAACCTCTTAAAAACCGTCCAAATTGACTCAAATTTCTTTGGGATCTTGAAGCAGTTTTGAGGGGCTAGGCAATCTGTAGAATTTCGTGACTGCATATAAATAGCTCACATAAAAATATGTGCTGTTTGAAATCACCGTGGGCTCGAGTTTTCATTGTGACGTCAGTATTCAGCCGTTGTTCGCTCGATTAGCGATCACACGGACTCGAATCTGGTAAGAATTTGGTTTATAAGTGCTTTCACGAGTCATTTTTCACTGCGGAAACCCCCAGGTTGGCATCATTAAGCTGGAATGGTGTGTAGAGGCAAACGTCTGAAAGAAACCAGAGGTGAGAGATGATTTGACGATGACTGGAGCGCCAAAAGTATTTGTAGCAAAACGTGGCGGTCCGTGAGTGAAGTTTGGACGACTTTTGACTTCTAAAGAATGCGATCGGTACAATATTTTGCCAGTAGGTCTGGGTGGCTCGACACTTATAAAAAATATACCAAACAGAGGTAGGTAGACTTGCATGCCGCCGGTATGGTTGTATTACCCAGAATTCCTTTCGGTCGTGCTTAAAGATATTATAAGTTTGCAAGAATAGCTCTGATTGAATGTTAATTGCCCAGTCTGCTGAAATATTGATGGAATCTTTTCTTAGTGAATGCAGAGGAATAGGTTGGAAGTTTGCTGCAAATGTAGACTTTTGGATTTAGAGTTACTTTTTCATTAAAAAAATAGATGCAAAGATGTGTGTTTTTTGTTGTTTTCCTGGGAAGTAGAAAACGGGCATTTCTGGATTTTTGTAGCTTTTTGTAGATATGTGAAAGCTGCAGATTTTGAAATCACTACTAGTGTTTTACGGACGAATTCGTCCGTTTGCCAACTAAAGGGTTAATCAAAACCAATAAATAAGTGCTAAATGACGTAAAAATGTAAAAGTTATACCAATAAACATTGTTTTTCTTCATTCAAAGGTACAAATATGCAAATTTCAAAAAACATGGCTGTCAAAACCTTGTTGCCATGAAAACATCAAGTCACGTGATCAAAAAATTGTCATACAAAATTGTTGCCAGATAAATTTTAGGAAAAGTCACAAAGTTTGATGGCGTTTGAATACATATTAAAGAAGTTATGAACGTTCAAAGTTAGGCGTTTGCGCCCACTTTGTGCCCCCCCCCCCCCCCCCCAGGCCGAATAGGGTTAAGGCGGAGTAGGAAAGTTGATGCTTATTTCAGATTCATGACATTAGGGCAGCATTTGTTGCATAGAGGTTGCGTAATTGAGGAAATATGGCAACACAAACTAAGGAATGTATCAATATTATAATATTACAGCTTAATATATATACACAATGCGTTTTTAATGCGTGCATTTATCTATTAACGCTATTCACTGATTCTGCGACTGGAGAGATCCAGTCTCTTTAGGTAGTCAGCGAAAGTCTATCAAATCAAATCTTTCACCTATATTAAGGTAATTCGAACAATAGAAAATACTTTTATATTACATGATAATGAAACCTCAATGCGTCAATAAATTCCGAGTAAAATATAGACCAAACTAACCTGGACTATGTAAAATGATTTCTAACTAAACGTTATCCTAGCTCTTTGGTTTAACGTGTAGAAATTACAGGAAGCGTAAGACCGTGACTACACTCTTCGGCTATATACCAAGCTCGTTTGTGACCACGTTTCTTCTCCAAGCACTGAAGGAACAAACTGGGAGACACACCAGCTAACAAAAAAACACGTGAACATAAGATCGTTAGTAATACACATCTTATAGCCTGGTTCACACTAGCGATATAAAGACATAAGAACATGGGCTATGCTGTGTTGCTCACACTGGTGACATAAAGAAATTAATACAAGTTGTGTTTTACATTTGTGCGTCCTCGTTGCTAGTGTGAACCAGGCTTAACTCGTAACGCTTTCAGTCCCGGTGATTCTATATTCAACCTTTCGTTTAGTTTACTGATGTGATTGGAAAATAAGATTGGGATACTTTTGCTAATATGTAGGAAGGGATAAGGGGATGTCAGAAACAGGACCAATCAATAGCTCATTTCGAAAAATACCATAATAATCTTTTATGTGCAGCCTAGCCTCACCGGGGTATATTGAAGTCTCGTTTGTTAGAATGGCACAATGGAATAGCCCTTTTCACGATTAACTCTGTTTATTTGCATTACAATGAAATCTAGCATGTATGTGAAGCAATTTCGGGCTATTTTGTAGTTTTAGCCCGAAATTGCCTCGCATCCACGTTGGATAACATTGTAATGCAAATGAGAAAAATCAACCGTGAAAAGGGCTATTCAGAGTACATGTAGGAACGCTAGAACGTGGCATTGTGTGTTCGTATACAAATGTGCACCGTATGCAAATTACCGAGAAGTGAAGCATAGCACGTGCAGTTCGTGCTGAAAACAAAAGAAATTGGAAAAATCAGGCTTACATCAAGCACCACCCAAACCTGCACGTCAAAGAGTATTATGGTATTTTTCGAAGTGGCCTATTAAGTGCGTTCAGCAAGGGTGTAGACAATGTGGGAATATGGAACGATCGGAACATCCCACAACATTCTGGAGCATAAACAAAATGCCAAAAAAAAGGTTAAAAAAGCAGAAATAGTGGTAATAAATATAATAATTAAGGCAAAATATTCTTAAATCGTTAATAATTTTAACCTTTTTTATCCCCATATTTAACAATTTTTTTTCAGTTTTCATGTACATGTATGTTTTAAACAACTGTTTTCGTGACAGTACTTGGATAAGCATTTCCAAACTAAACTCAGAGGCAGATTATGTGAATGTATGCGTGACAATGAATGCTTGGCACACTTTTCAATTGGAAAAGAAAACGTCGTCTAGCTTTCGAAACAAATCGTGAACGATATAGTTTAAAAAGGTAAAATTGATATTTTGTTTTTGTTATAAATTGAACGAAATACTGAGGAATTTTGTAATGCAGTGCTACAAAAATATAGCACCATTTCTAAATCATATTAATCCGTAATTTGATGTCAATAGAGTAAACAGTTTATAAACTTGAAGCGCCTTGCGCATATCTTGGCATATGTCTGTTTTATATAACAAAAACTATATATTAACACCAACCTTTACTTCTCGAAATCAAATGTCACGTTATCTCCAATCAGCATAAAAGGCGCCCACTGCCCCACTTTAGAAAATCCATTTGCTCTCATCCACTTCATTGCCTGGTGAAGTGATTCACTGGCACTTTCCCCACGAACAAGGTGCTCGTAGAAACGACTCATGAACTGCTTTGTTGCGCTGTCTTCTATGGCCCACAGGGCCACCAACACGGAGCGTGCACCGGATCCTAAAAACGCTCGAGCAATTCCAACAACTCCTTCCGATCTGATCTGTCCACGTGCACTGTGACAACAGCTGAGGACTACAAGTTTGGCTCGCAGTTGAGCTTGTGAAATGTCAGCCATTGTCAATAAGTAGTCTTTTTCTTGTGGGGTCCTGTTAATGGAAGGTGGAGGGGCAAGAACGATTTCTCCTCTTTCGGCATTACCATGAGTAGCGAAGTGTATCAGACTCACTGAATTAATGCTTTGAAGAACCGCCTGCTTAGTTGCTTGCTCTCCCAACAAAGGCTGACCTCCGAGAAGTCTTCCAACCATCTCTGCTTCCTCTCTTGCAAAAGACAGTGCTGATATCTTCTCAGGACGTCCCTTGTAAAGCACGTGACCTACAACAGGGTCACCCACTATTAGTGTACCAGTCTGACTGTGATAGTCTGCTGGGCTGTCCTGAATAAGCTTCAGAGTCGTCAAAGAAGGAACGATGCGGATTCTGAAACTCTCCGAAAGATACTTATCACTTTCATCCTTTAACGCTGCAAACGGAACATAGAAAAAGGAGCCAACAGGAACAATGATGATTTCAGGCTCATCCAATAGTCAGCTACAGGAGCAATGATCATGTTGTAGCAGTCATTAAGAGTCGGGTCGGGTTGTTGGTTCTTGTCTTCCTCCCGTTCAACAAGGCGTAGAGCTGGAAGGCTATCTTCCTGAAATGATGTAGGCATTAGGTGGTTAGCGTTTAAAGGAAACCAGGATCGATCTTCGCACTGCTCTTGAGCTAAGACGTGCAACTTTCTAAAGGTCTCGCTAGCAAAAATCTCGTGCACATTTCTTACCGATGCGTTGTTAAACAAACAGTTATTGACGTCCATTTCTCTCAAATGTGTTGGTTTGTTTGCATTAAGGATCCACAAATTTATCCTTTTTCCATAATAGGAAATGTATAGACAAATACAGTTGCGTTCACTTTTCATCAACTTTTCAATACCAACCAATGTCTGCGTATTGACTGATATTTGTTTTACCACGGAGTACTGAGATGACATTAAGTCTGCCAGAGCTCTTGCCCGTCCAAGTTCTAGAGTATAAAGAGCCTTATCAGACTTTCCAGTAATACAAAATAGTTTACTCAGCATCTCGTAGTTACCAACATACTCGTCAAAAAGAGATATCTTAAATTGGTCATTATCTTTTAGCAAGCTTCGCATATCTTCAAACTTATTAATGCTGGCAAAGAGATGAGATTTAGCTTCGTGTATGTTTCCTTCCAGTAGCATTAGATATGAAAGGTTAGCTCGGTTTGTTATCTCAGTTGCAATGGCTTCCGTATCTTTACTCATCGAAATTGATTTTTCGAGATATGTTTTAGCCTTGGCATTGTCACCGAGAGAAAGGAACAAAGTTCCCAGGTTTCCGTAATTTCTTGCTTCTCCGTTTAGGTCGCCAATTTCTATACTAATCGCAAGCCCTTTTTCGTAATGTTCTTTGGCCCTGGCATAGTCACCGAGAGACTGGAACACCGTTCCCAGGCTTCCGTAAACTGCTGCTTCTCCTTTGAGGTAGCCAATTTCTTTATTGATAGCAAGTGCTTTTTCGAGATATTCTTTGGCCTTTGCATAGTCACCGTGAGCCTCGAACACAGTTCCCAGGTTTCCGTAAGCTGATGCTTGTCCGTTGAGGTCACCAATTTCTTTTCTGATCGCAAGAGCTTTTTCGAGATATTCTTTGGCCTTGGCATAGTCACCGAGAGAGTTGAACACAGTTCCCAGGTTTCCGTAAGATGTTGCTTCTCTGTTTAGGCCGCCAATTTCTTTACTGATCGCAAGTGCTTTTTCGAGATATTCTTTGGCTTTGACATAGTCACCGAGAGACGCGAACACACTTCCTAGGTTTCCGTAATTCGTTGATTCTTTCTCTAGGTCGCCAATTTCTATTGTGATCGTAAGTGCTTTTTCGAGATATTCTTTGGCCTTGGCATAGTCACCGAGAGACTCGAACACAGCTCCCAGGTTTCCGTAAGCTGCTGCTTCTCCGTTGAGGCTGCCAATTTCTTTATTGATAGCAAGTGCTTTTTCGAGATATTCCTTGGCCTTTGCATAGTCACCGAGAGACTCGAACACAGTTCCCAGGTTTCCGTAATCTGCCGCTTCTCCGTTTAGGTCGCCAATTTCTTTTCTGATCGCAAGTGCTTTTTCGAGATATTCTTTGGCCTTCGCATAGTTACCGAGACACTGGAACACACGTCCCAGGATTCCGTAATTTGTCGCTTCTCCGTGTAGGTCGCCAATGTCTATTGCGATCGTAAGTGCTTTTTCGAGATATTCTTTGGCCTTGGCATAGTCACCGAGAAACAGGTACACACTTCCCAGGTTTCCGTAATCTGCTGCTTCTCCGTTTAGGTCGCCAATTTCTATTCTAATCGTAAGCGCTTTTTCGTGATATTCTTTGGCCCTGCCGTAGTCACCGAGATCCTGGAACACCGTTCCCAGGTTTCCGTAAACCGTTGCTTCTCCGTTGAGGTAGCCAATTTCTTTATTGATAGCAAGTGCTTTTTCGTAATATTCTTTGGCCTTGGCATAGTCACCGAAAGAACTGAACAGAGTTCCCAGGTTTTCGTAAGCTGTTGATTCCCCGTGTATATCGCCAGTTTCTATTCTGATCGCAAGTGCTTTTTCGAGATACTCTTTGGCCTTGGCATAGTCACCGAGAGAAGTAAACACAGTTCCCAGGTTTCCGTAAGATGTTGCTTCTCCGTTTAGGTCGCCAATTTCTATTCTAATCGCAAGCCCTTTTTCGCAATATTCTTTGGCCCTAGCATAGTCACCGAGAGACTGGAACACCGTTCCCAGGTTTCCGTAAACTGCTGCTTCTCCTTTGAGGTAGCCAATTTCTTTATTGATAGCAAGTGCTTTTTCGAGATATTCTTTGGCCTTGGCATAGTCACCGAGAGACTGGTACACCGTTCCCAGGTTTCCGTAAACTGTTGCTTCTCCGTTAAGGTAGCCAATTTCTTTATTGATAGCAAGTGCTTTTTCGTAATATTCTTTGGCCTTGGTATAGTCACTGAGAGAAAGGAACACAGTTCCCAGGTTTCCGTAAGCTGCTGCTTTTCCGTTGAGGTTGCCAATTTCTTTATTGATAGCAAGTGCTTTTTCGAGATATTCTTTGGCCTTGGCATAGTCACCGAGAGAGATACACACTTTTCCTAGGTCGCTGTAACAGGTTCCTAATCCTTTCGTTTGTCCAGTTTCCATCATGACCCTAAGTGCTTCCTTGTAAAGCGCCTTTGCTTCTTTATATTTATATTGACATTGATGCAGTTGCGCCATTACAAAGGCTACATTCGCTTCTTTGACTCTTTCATCACTTTTGCGATGTAAAACCAGAAGGTTTTTACCGTATTGTATCGCACTTGTGTAATCATTGATAAGACGACACCCTTTAAACATTTGAGAATATACGACTGTGTACATAATACTGAAGAAAGCGTTTTCTTTTTCCAGAGATTTGTTGTTCAGGAAAATTAAGCATTCCTTGCATAACTCGATTCCCTTTTTAACACGATTGGTGTTGATAAGGAAACCGGCAACGAATAATGCAATAGTAATGACTTCTAGAATTTCTTCTTCCTTTTCCATGACAGTCATTTCTGCAGTACGTAGAGAGAAAATAGACACAAGTAAGTTGGATTGTATGATTAGTTTTTTTAATTTAATTTTACTTTAAGTAAATTCAACATCATCATTGTTTATATTAATCCGTAAGAAAATGGCCTTACACACACACACAAACGCACACACACTCAACAAAACAGTGCCAGTATTCCGATGCTATATTCAATAAACTGTCACTAGTTCGTTAACATGGCTCTGGCTTTGTAATACAAGGAAATTGTAGGGTTAAATTATTTTTTTGCGGCGAGTTTATGTTAGTTGAAATTTAAAGAAACGCCGGTCTAGTTTTTTTCTGCTGTTTCCCTGCTTGGCGGTTGAAGGGCGTTATTGGTTGGCAAAAACGGCCTCTAGTTCTCAAGGAACTAAAAAGCAAAATAATGTAACAGCTGCGGAGAAGCGGGTACTAAACCTCGATCCCGTGAAAAACATTGCCATTAAAGCTCTGTGTGAAAATAGAAACAACATCGTGAACAAAGTAGCAACGTGATTCCAAACAATGAGCTACAAAATTAAGTGTGAATTTTGTTGCAGCGCGCATACCCGTAATGGAAAAATATACGACAAATCGATGACGAATAACATCGTGAAAACTATTGCCTATTTTTGAAAAAAATATTCGGGAAAATTAAAGAAAATTATACAAATGAATGATAGCCACTGTAGAGAGTACAACACAGTGCCCTTACCTGAAAATTATCAAAATATTTAAGACAGAAATGCATATCCTTACTTAGTCTAAATAGCCTTGACAGGCTGCGTGACTTTAAGCTGCGTTTTACGTGTGACCACAGGGCAGCCAGGTTTACGAACAGACCACTTAGTGGCAAAATAAAAGTATTTGTATGTACAATATACAGCAATTAAAGTCTACATACCACATCAAACGTTGTTCGTGTGTTTTTAATTTTTAGTGCTCTCTAATATATATTTACCTGGCGAAACACTGCCCGTAGAAGGAAACACTCTACTTTGTGTGATCAAAGTCAACAAGAAAAACAACAAACATCACCAACAGGCGATACATTGCTTTTTGTTGTGAGGTGTTTTATTTGTTTCGAGGAGGACTTACATACCATGGTTTGTTCATCTTTCAAGAATGGGTTGGTTACTTTCTCTTGGTGATTTAGTATTATTTATAAATAAGTAAAAATATTGTAGCGTGGCTTAGACAAAAAAACATCCGAACCCTGTGACACTGCCCCAGAATGCAACACTGACCTTAATTGGACTGAGTGGAGTACAATTCAGGGAGGAATTGGGCGAGTAATTTCAAATCGGCCGAGCGCGTAGCGCGAAGACGATTTGAAATTACGAGCACGATTACCCCTGAGTTGTACGACACGAAGTTCGATTACTAAATAATCGCATCAATAACAAAATTCGAGATTAGAAAGTCTATGTGGACTCTTTTGTACTCAAAACGTCTAGGATATTTTTTATCATTTTAAAAGGAGGAGGAAGACAGCAAAAAAGAACTTACTTTAAAAGTGTAACTGATTAACGCGCGCGCAACGTAGGTGTCCAATTACAGCTATCCAATTACAAAAAGTTGTAATTGGATAGCTGTAATTGGACACCCACGTAACCGCGCGCCAATTACGTAAGAAATAGGCGTGTGGATGACCAATCACAATCGAGAATTTTGTTATTGATACGATTTAATTTAGTAAAACTATTGTAGCATGGCTTTGGCAAAAAAAAGTATCCGATCCCTGCGACACTGCCCCGAATGCAACACTGACATTAATATTCATATCGATGAGAAAACATAAATTATTATATGAGAGCCGATGGCGAAAATAAACAAGAGAGAAACAAAACTGCGAACGCATACATTACGATGATTCTTTTATGCCAGTCAGTAGAGTGGCAAAGACTTGCTTCAGAGCAATGTTGACATTCATTGGTTTAACGGCTACCAGAGCTGAAGTGGCGAAAAACGAATGGAAAGAAAAGCACTTAAAACAGGTTTGTATTTACTCTGCTTTGTGCGATCAAAGTGAAACAATAACAAGGCGCATTACTAACATTATCCTTAACTGAAAATTGGTAGACCCGTACATTGTTGTTTGTATCATTAAATTCGATTTACTTGTTGTTTTTTTTGTGCTGTGTTTTGCTTGTTTCGCGGGAAAAAAGTCACGCCAATCTAGTCAAACAAACGTAGGAAACTCGAAAATCCAAACAATTATGATGGCTATAAAGTAAGAAAAAAAGGCTCAGGTTATGTATGAACGTATTTGCCGAAGGTGGTTCCGCCATATTGGATTTTTAGAAAATCACTCAGTCTATTGTCCAAATTTTATCAAATTCAATAAAAGGATGCCAAAAGATAGCAGCACTGTAAAGATAAAAAAAAAACAAACCTTACAAAACAGGTATTTTACCATCAAATAAGGCAAGGACCACTTGGACAAACAGCACGGCGAAGTGAAGCCGGATCTTGGTGTAGATCATGATCAGCAGTATGAATAAAACTTAAAACTTAATGCAAGGCTGATCGGACAGCTATAAAGGGTATTTTATTGCCCAATATTTCGGTTAGGCAAAACTAACCTTCATCATCGCTTAGCTCGTTGCAGCCCCTGATGAAGGTTAGTTTTGCCTAACCGAAATACTGGGTAATAAAATACCCTTTATAGCTGCATGTCAGATCAACCTTGCATGAAGTTTTATATTTTACCATCATTTGGTCAACTTGTTGCCAGATATGAACGTATGTAGAAAAACAAATATTTCTAAATATGTACGAAAGAAAAATAACCAGCTACTG
Source organism: Cladopsammia gracilis (assembly GCA_022457155.1). NCBI lineage: Eukaryota > Metazoa > Cnidaria > Anthozoa > Scleractinia > Dendrophylliidae > Cladopsammia > Cladopsammia gracilis. The sequence continues at coordinate 509,351 of JAJGOT010000580.1, forward strand.
AAAGTTCCATAAGAAACTGAGTGACAAGGGAGTTTCGACACACAAAAGTGAAAGATTCATTTTCGTTCGAATTTGCGAGATATAGCTGAGCTTAAAAGATAACAATCAAATCACGTTATAATTTTCCATACATTTTTTTTTGAATAAATATACTCACGCAATTTCGCTCATTATAAATAATTGTTATAAAAGGAAGTAAACATTTCATTGCTGTTTCTTTTGGACGCAAATTCTTAGAAAATGAAAGTCCTACTTCTTACAATCAAAATAATTAACAAAAAATATTATATTAAAAAATAAAATACAAACTATATTTTATTGTAATCATGCTTTATTCTGTCTCGCTGATTGTTGATTAACAAATGAACCGTTGTCTTTTCTGGAAGTTGGCCACTTTTCATGATTCGCTTAATCCTGTTTAAATTTAAGACACGAACGACTACTACGTTTCAATTTTACTCTGTTTCTAATACTTATTTTGCGCGACAATAAATGTCAATTTTACAACATTCGTGTTGATGAAAATAAAAACAGTATCTCAGTGTACAAAAACAAATGATCGAGTTCGTCACTACACTGCGTTAATGATTCTTGACGCAGGCACAAAACTATACTCCTACTTTTAAACTAGTAAAGATATTTGAAGCCACATATTAAATATTTAAGACCTCTAAACAGCCTTCAAATAGTTTCCGAAGAAACTGAAATCTTCATGAATCCATTAATTATGAAAGGTAGCTTGAGATACTAGGGTGGACGATTCAAATTTGCGAGATCAGCTGAACTACAAAGATAAGAGTCTAATCGCGTTGCTCATTATAAC
>JAJGOT010000068.1:0-30000 GCA_022457155.1 Cladopsammia gracilis
TGCTTTTCAGCAGCTTTAAGGCTGACCCTGCAATCAGGATTAACACACTTTCTCTTTGTCCGTTCCATTGTTGTTTGGCAAACAGGGCAAACACGTCTTCCTTCATTCTCTTTTATTTCCTCTACACGGAGGTCAATGTCATCTTTCCATTCACCATCGACTTTGTGTTGTTCCTTTAGCAAATCATGAAGAAGTTCGTGGATCATCTTTTTGTTCTGAAGTGTTAAGGAAATGGAAGAGTCTTATCAATATTTAAAAAATAACAAATAATATTACAATGTGGTGAAGTTGGTGAAGTTAGTGGCATTTAAACTGAAAACTAAAGCACAGTAATGCGAAGCAGAGTAAATTCAAATTACTTAGTAAAGTAAAATCCAACACCAATTATTTAATTGCTACTGATTACCATGTGTGCAAAGCCATTGTTTACGATAGACAGCCTTAAAAATAAATTCCTTCTAATTGGCACATGTTAGAAAACCAGTCACACTAATTGTACATAATTGTACATAATTGTACATAGTCTTTTTAGAATCAAAATTATTCTTTTTATTTTGTAATAGTAGGTGTCCCCAATTAGTTCTATGAGCTAAATACATAGACACGGTAATAAAGATTTTATTTATTATTTATTATTTACACTTCACATTACATATAAAAGTAATGAAAACATGTCTTGCAATATGAGACCTCAAAATTTGTGCTTTACAAAGAGCTATAACAAAAACTTCTTTGTGTCTAGGGTATAGCTTGCTAGCCAATACTGAAAGCAAAAAATGATTGACCATCCCCAAGTTAGAAATCAAAAGACTCTTACATAAGTTTGTTTATTACCTCACGGCGAATCAATTCCTTGTTGGCCTCAGAAGCAGAGCACATGTCCAACAGCTTCACCTTATCCTCTTCACTTTTCTTGCTAAGTTCACTTCTTTTAGACCATGAACCGAAACAAAAATAGTCTACATTGAACATGTTGTTGTGATGAAAAGTATAAGATGCTACATATAACTTAACCTAGCAATAGATTTCCTGGTACAAAATTATCATTCGAGCTTACATGTACCCCTTGAAAAATCATATACTGATTTTTAGAGAATTCATGACTAAATTTATTTAGAACTTGGAAAGTACACTTGCTTTCTCTCAGCTCCATCACAAAACTGTTATTACTAGAAAACTGTATCCTCTAAAGAGTAAGGATCATTTTACATGTAAATGTTGTGAATTTTTCTTTCCCTAGCCACTTTTACTTACCCTGGAGAAAGACTTTGGTTCCACTGCAAAGTTCCATCTGGATGGACTGGAGCCACACAAACACTGGTTAGAACACTAATCTGTGCTCTGTTATCCTTTCGGACAGTCCATTTCTTGATGAGAACTTGATCGTTGTCAATAGCAACAAGAATATCACCACCAGGAACTTGAGGGACATCCATGGTCAAATTGTTCAGCCAGGTTCTGGCTGCTGTGATGCCACCAGCAGGATGGAACTTTCCATAAATATTTAGGACAAGCTTGCTACGGGTGACTGAGTATGCAAGCAAATTTGATGCAAACATCACGGGGCTAATGAAAGATGGCTGCACTAGGGAATAAAGTTGATCAACACTCACAGCTCTCTGAAAAGGTTGAGTTTTTTCATTTGAAAGTGCATTGACTGCAGAAGCAAGAATGGAATTTCTGGCATGAACCCATGCATGTGGTGTAACTTTCAAAAGTACAGGAAGACTTTTGTAGGTTTGACTACAGGATGAAATATCTTCTTTGATATTTTCTTTTTCTAGCTGGAAAATTGTTGAAGTCAGATTAATTTTATCCTGACTGTTCAAACAATGAATGGATGTTTCAAGGTTCTCTCTGTCCAGGAAAATTAAATTAAACTGTTCAGCAAGTTCCTTGGCACATACAAGGGCCAACTCCCTGTCCAACAATGGGATGTTTTTAATTAGTGCACTGAATTCAAGGCAAGAATTTTTCTCTTCTTCTGTTTCAATTTCCTCACCACTCTCAGTGTCACTTTCGTTATCTTTCGTCGCAACCTTTTCTTCCACACTTTTTGGAGGACGGCCTCTGGCTTTCTTATTACATGGACAGTTTCCTTCAGAGTGACTTGTCCACAAATACGGTCGTTTTGAAGTTGACACTTTGGCCTGGGCATCTTTATTGCCACGAATTCGATACAGGGATCGTTTGCATCCAGCGCAGATAATATTGGGATGAATTTCTTCCAAGTCTTCCTCGATGTTTATTTCAAACTGTCTCAATAACTCATTTTTAAATAAACTTTTGTCAGCAAAATTAGACTTTCTTGATCTTGAAAGGTCATTTCCACACAGTCGACAAGCTGTCCTTAAAAAGGATAAATGACCATCCATGGGCTGCAAAGGACAACAAAATAAGATTTTTAGAATTGAAAGTCAATAGATAAGTAGCAGAAAGCACTTGAAGAGACAAATTTAAAATGAAATACCACGAACTGAAAAGAAGAGCAAAATAAAACCATGAGAATAGCAGAAGCTATTACTCTTTAACAAGACAATGGCGGCAAAGGGCAATACTAAGAGTCACACTTCAACTGCCGTGCACTTGAACTTAACCGCCGTGCACTTGAATTCTGCTTCAATATTTTTGAAGCCCAAACATCAGAGAATACCCCAGTATTTTTTGGGGGGGCTAAAAAAATGCTACCTACCTCAAATTTCCTTTTCTTTCGTAGCGGGTCAGCCTTTCAGAGCTCAATTTAGACGCCATAGTTCGACTTCGAATGCAGATTTCTTCGGCACATTTCAACCGACGCCATTTTTGATTGCTTTGAATGGAAGCTGTGTTTGTCCTCTCTCGGGGGGACTGGGACTCAAGGGACCAAAATACTGGGACGAAATTTCGGGGCGGGTATAAGTTCTCGAAAATTGTGCCAGGTCGCCATTATGATGACGTCATCATATAGTCAAAAATGTCTACGGCCCGCACTGATTTTTTTGTGTCTCCGTCCAACTGCCATACTTTCAGCAAACATTTTTTTTTCCTTTTTTTCTTACTTGCATACAATTTATTTCAGCGTTTATAGCCTCTGCAAACAATTTATTTCAGTATTTTCCACCCCCCCCCCCCCCCCCCCGTCAAAAAAAATAATGGTCCGTCCCTAAACGGCTTTGAATAGAACCTTGTGTTCCTATCCGGGCTACAAAACTAATTAAACAAACATTTTTTTTTTTATAATTCCCTATCCTCCCACAACAACAATATGAGCTGAATTACATCTGGCGTGTATAGATAACAAGGAAAATTTCATACATTCAGCAACTAACATGTTTCTTTCTTTTAGACCGGATTGAGACCAACGCGCCTCCATATATTGAAAATAGAAATCAGGTTTCACTTGCGCGAATCGGATTTTGAATAACTTGGCTCTTGTTTTACGTGTTGATTGAGAGCATTTCTTTACTCAACTCGCGTTTGAAAAATCTAACAACCAAAAATGAAATGTAGTAGCTGATTCAAGTTTGAAGTGTACAGTCTGTTACTATAGTGATATATTGGTGCCTCGTCCCCAGGCCTTCTCCACATTTTAGCGGGGTGCGCTTGGAGTTGTGGGACTGATGCACTCGCGTTTTGCATCCTTCCCAGGATGCCCAGCGCACCCTGTTTCCCGCGCTAGACCGGTGCCTGGTGACGAGACAGGATATTATATTGTGCGATACGTCCTGTGTACTACAAGCATAACCAAAAGAGGTCGTGTAACGTGATAACGAGAATCGTGATTTATGACCACTTTCTCTTTATCGCGATTTACATTGTAGCTGTTGTTGTTGTTTTTGCTGTTTTTTGTAACTGTGAACATAAGTCTAATTTTAAAATTGCCTTACGGTAGAGTGACAAATTGGCCAATTCACTGTCATTTAAAAAAACAAGGAGTCTACTTGTAAATTAAAAAAAAATATCGACAAATACGAACAAATAGTTTTAGCGTAAAACGGTACATAGGGGTTACACTTACGCCCCCATAATATTTTCTTATGATAAAACATTCGCAAAGGTAAGTCATTCCCCTGGTTGGCATCCAAGCGCCTATGGACAAATAGTCCTGGAGGCAATACTTTCAGTTATTTGTTGTTGAAATACATACCACCTAAGACGCTTCGCACCTGAATACGCTTCGCACCAAAAAAAAAACAAGTAAATATCAAGAAAGCCGACAGTGGGACAACAACAGTGGTTATGGATTCTTTTGACAAAATAGTAGAGGGAAATGAACAACTTTTAGACAAAAAAAGTTCTACGGGTCCTCTCGGTGAACCTATTGCATCCTCAACGGCTACCAAAGTCAAAGGTTTAGTCAAAACTTTGTTCATAAACGAACATATTGACTCGATGACTTACAAGCGGTTTAAATCAATTAAGGTCAAAACCTTCCAAGAATTCCACAGTTTTACATGCTGACCAAATGAAATAAGCCTTCTCCTGTTGGTCGGCCCATTATAGCTGGTTCCGGTCAGGACCTACGGAACGTATTTCGAGCTTGGTCCACTTGCCCTTACAACAGATCGCACAGAAACAGTCCTACATGAACCCTTTGGCGACGGTCGGCTGGTAGCGCAAAAAAAATCCGCTTATTTTACCAATTCATCTTTTCTGGACCGGTTTTCAGCCAATTAGCCTGCAAATTGTTCAAAATGAGATTTACAACAATGAAGCGGTATTTTCCTGCTGATTGGACGTAATTAAGCCTCATTTTTGTTTTGGTGCACGCGCATAAGCCAAAATATGGACTTGTTTTATTTTTTTGCGAATCTGTTTCGCTCCTTCTTTTTTACTCTCTTTCTTTCCTTTGCCTTTCTTTCTTATATGCACTTTTGTTACCCACTTCATCGTCTTTGTTTCCTAAGAAATTGTCGCTGGCTAACTTTTCGGGAAAGGGAGAAATGTTTCCTGGAAAAGTACTATGGAAATTGCGAAATTAGCGGTGGATTTTTCTCCAAAATATTAGTAGGTTTTTTGGCCTAACTTTGGCAGGATTGGTCAAAATTTCCAAAATGAGGTATCTTTGCAAAGGACTATCCTTCCTTGATTCGCTGCTGTCCAACTAATAATTCCTTAAAGTGAAAGCTAATTGGCTTAGAAAGGCATAATCTGTATCGTACCAAATCGAACGAAAGTGGCCAATTCCGTCGCCAAAGGGCTAAAGGCACTACACATTTTGTCAACTTCATTGAAAACACAACACTTATAGTCAACTGCCATACTGGCAACGCTGAATGTTTACTCACTCTACACTTACATCTCGCAAGAAGAAGGGATTCGTGTTATTTGCCACTGCTACGATGAACATTATCTGTCAAAACCATATATCCCTAAACATTATCAGTCAAAAATACTATCAGTCAAAACCACAGTAATTATCAGTCAAAACCACATATCCCTAAACAAACTTTAGGGGGCGCTTATGACACTGATCGTTAAAGAAAACTCATTCCAATTTAATACCAAATACTATTTGTAGACCCACGGCGTAACAATGGGCACCAAAATGGTGGTAGCTTTCGAAGTCATTTTTATGGCTCGCATCGAAAACCAAGCACTCTCATCCAGCCTCGGAAACTTATATCCTGTGGAAACGATTCACCGACGACATATTTTCAGTGTGGGCCATAAGCGAAAACGAAATCAATGATTTTGTTCAATTCGATAACAGCTTCCACCCAACCATTAAATTTGCACGTGAAATGTCATCTGAACGTATTGTTTTCCTCGACACTGAAGTTTTCAAAGGGCCTCGTTTCGCTGACGGAAAAATATTAGATGTTGAAACACATTTTAAGGCGACGGAAACTTTCCAATACACGCACTTCTCTTCATATCACCCTTTCAGTGTTAAGAAGGGTTTTATTATAAACAAGAAACTTTGCGCCAACTGAGAACAAACCCTGACAAAGCAAAATTCGAGTCCGGCTCAAGTGAGATTTCGAGTCCTGTTTACTTAACCGAGGTTACCCTCGGGAACTCGTTGAAAATATTTTGGCTGTAATAAAGTTCTCATTCTCGTACCCAGAGCTCCACGATTTCTTTTAAATTGCGTCTCGTGAAGCTCTGGCAACGGACTGGCCGTTTAAAAATGAACGCGCGACAAGGTAAACATTTTTACCCTACCACGCATAAGGTTTTACTTCAGGTTGAATTTCAAATGTTGATGGTTTGGCGAATACACCAACAAAACGAACGTTTCAATTTCAACGCAAGCAACGACCAATGTCACCCAGTTTTGTTGTTTGGTTTAGCAGGTAAAGATACGGTTGGTAAATCTGTAAGTATGACAGGATCGATTGTCGCTAAATGTGAGCGATTCGTTTCCGAAAATAATCAGTATGTGTCTTGGAAGACCAAGCTATAAGCGGCCACAAATATTAAAGGAAGAATGTTGCTTGCTACAGGGACGAGTAAAAAGAGTCAAAAATTCTGAAGAAAGCCCAAGGACGAAAAGAAATATACCACTAAGTGACCCATTTTAAATAATAAAAACAGAACAACGCTAACAGCAATCTTGCGGTAAACAACGTATATTTCATTTATTAGGAAACGAAGTTCACTTGAAGCCCAATTAAAATAACATGCATACAAAACAAACATTCCTACTATATATTTCTTACCTCTGTACGATGAAATCAGAAGACTTATCAATGACCATAGCGTGTCCATAAACAAACTTAGCTGGCCCATCAAATGATTTGTTCGGATATGATAGCGTTTAGTGGCGAAACGATAAATACACAGCTCCGAAACGAAAGGAATCGGTTGAAATATCGAGGCTTTTCTAAAACCAGTAGGCAAAATACAAAGACAATCTTTCTTTTAAAAACAGCAACACGCAACCTTTTTTTGTTTCTTTTTCAGCTCGATTCTTTCCTCTAATTGTTAAGTCTTGTCCAGTCTTTTCAAACGCCAAACGAACTTAAGACATTCTCGTCTCCAGAGCTCAATCAATCGAAACGAGGGCTCTCGGGACGAGAATACGCACACGAAGGGTCTTTTTCTTTCCAGTTTCTGGTACTGAGCAAGCGCAATAGTACATTAATGCATTAGGTAGGCGCCAACAGATCAGTCTTGGATTTCAAGACATCCGGAAGGCTTTGTTCCCAGAGCGCCCCGTTTTCCGCTAACGAAACGAAACGAGGGCTCTGGGGAGGAAAATGTAAAGTTCTCAACTAAAAACGCAGCTTGCAACCTGAAATTAAGACATCGTCTAACATTTTGCCACTCGTTACAACTTACAATCCGGCTTCACCCAATCTTAAAAAAAAAAGATTCCCATGAACCACTGACACCTCATAGAAGGCAACACGAACCTCTCTCAATTATTTCCATAGTACGCTTCTATTGTCACTTATAGAAAAGATAAATCGTTTAAAGACTTTCTTGACAGAGCTTAAATTCCTTCACTCGATTTAAACAACACATGCGGAGTTATGCGGTAAGGAGGGTGACAACATTGTAAACATATCTATACAATGGAAATTTGCTGTCATATCCCCGATTCGCGTAATTTAAAATTATTGATCACGTAACATGCCACGTGATGAAATTTTAGGTAACGCGTGCAAATTTGAGCATTAAGGCAAAAAAGGACATCAAAATTTACATTCAGGAAAAGAATTCATCCTGTTCTAGTAGGTAATCTTGCCCAAGATAATGTCGATCAACCACGTTTGCGGAACAAATCCAGAAACCCTGGCCTGGCCATTTTGCCACGAAATCTACTATAAATATTTGAATCTTTTAGTCGCACTTTATGGTTAAATCGTCCCCCAAATCTTGCTCCCAGTCGGACTAATAATTAAACTTTTTCTTAAGATTCTGAAACTTTATTTAGTAGACTACGAGAAGTCCCTCATTTCTTCCAGCGATAGTCGAGCAAGAGATCACACAACCGCGCGTGGAAAATTGCATATGCGAAAAGACGCGATTTCTTTAGGTGCAGTTTATGGTACAGTCTTCCTCCAACCTCACCCCTAATGGCCGACGGCTTGTACTTGATCAACAATACCTTTGCTGGGAGGTCACTCAGCTGGTTGTTCATTTGTTACAAGGACGTACCAATACATAATCAGACCCTGACGGTAACTATCTGTTTGCTTAATAACTAGAATAGTAATATATTCCCACCAGGTATACCCGCACACAAAGCCAATAGGACCAAGATGTGTAAGATGTGGGAGAATCGGCCCGAGGCTTTGCGAGCTGGTAGACCTGGAGAGAATAAGTTCCATCGCTGCGGGGAGGAGGGTGGGGCGTTATCGTCTTGCACGGGTCCCGACCTGAACTTTACTGAACTAGGCTGAATTATGAAGCGGGCGGCTTATATATAAAGGGAGGAGGTCTAGGGTTATGCCGCGCATTCCCACGGGTCACGCTGGGAATGTAACGAAGTACATGATTGTATATATTAGGCTTTTTGTGCGTGTATCCCCAGTGAGAATAGTAATATATTCCCACCAGGTATACCCGCACACAAAGCCAATAGGACCAAGATGTGTAAGATATGGGAGAATCGGACCTCGGCAACTACTCCCCGATAGCCATGGTTCGAGGGGCTAAACATATACGAAGAGGGTGCGATGTCGCCTTCCGAGGGGAAGGCGGTACCTCCTCCCATAACTCAGAACTCAAGCGGCAAAAGCAAGCCCTTACGGGCAAAATCGAGCGTTGAAACAAACAATTTAAGCAAGACAAACCGGCTTCAACAAGGAAACTCGACAACACAGGCTCGCGAGTTGCGCAAAGTAATTGTACAAGACAAACACGGAGATCGGTTGCTATGGGTTTTCCTTCCGCAACTTCAAAGCTTGCTGGCGCAAAACGTATCAGCGGTAGATCTCAGTTGAAGTGAACTGCCTTTCAAAAAATCTAAGTGCTCTAGGTATAGAGTTTTATTTAGGGAACGTGGGAATTTCTATTTCTCCCAAGACAATAACTGGGCTGTCAAGTCCTCCAATGTTATTAATGCCATTTGAAATTTACAAACACCTTTGGGTTTCGGTTTACAAAGGATACAGAGGGAGCACGGACAATGGAGAGAGGATAACAAGGGCTAAACCAGCGGCAAATATATGATATTAAACCCAGGTGACTTTCAGGGGAGAATTTTCTGTCAAAGCGCTACTTCAAAAAGATAACACAAGACGGTCGTGTGATTAGGTCCATGCACTACAATGGGAAATCGCAAATTGTCCCATTCATCTGGACTTTTCATTACAAGAGAAGGTCACAAATAGATTATATTTTGAGTCGAAACGATGGAAACGATTTTTCTAAATAATTTACTTTGCAGAAGCGATGAATTAACTTCGGGACGAATGAAGGAGCAAATCGACGTTTTGTTTTCAGTGTATATAATGACATATTTTGGTCGGTTTTGTGTTTGTTTCGCCCAGAATGCCCTACATCCTTAAGTTGAAAATAGAGTTTAGTTGCAATGGCGTCGTCTCCGCTGATTTCTTGAGATCGAAATTAGCGTTAACTTGAGCGAATAAGTAAATAAATAAATGATTGTTCTGGTAAAATCAGGAGAATTGTAGTAGGGCTTGAAAGCGTACAATCGCGTTTTAGGGTAAGCTTAGAAAAGTATGCCTGTTAATTACTCCCGCCGTCATTTTCTTTTCCACTCCCAGTGCCTCTCGGCATTCGGTAAGATATAAATGGCACACGTCACTCCTGTTCCGTTTCCTTCAGTAAGGAAAGGCCAGTACCATTTGTCGGAAAATTATAACCGGAAATTCCATTCAAATGGTAAGGGCTCCATAAACTCGATTTTCTTCCGTGATCTGTTTCGACCGCCATCTTGGATTCCCCTGATCGACGATAAAACGTTGATTTTCGTCCGCAAAACCTGAAATAGCCGTTTAAAGTTTCGGAAATAACGGGAAATGTAGAGACGAAATGCCAAAACGCCAAGTAAATGGTTTCGGAATACATCTTCACTATATATCTGGCATAGACAGCGGTTCTAGAGAGCTTGGATAAACTCTAGGTCACAGAGGACGCCTTGTCTCGGGAAGGATAACATGTCCTCTTGCTTTGGAAAGATATACGGAGGAGCAGAAGAGTTTTTCAAGAAATATTAGGTTTGCACTGCGGTCTTGTGGATACGTTTCATAACCATAACAAACGCCCGAGGTAGTTGTCACAAGACGGGTTCCCCCGGGGATATTTTTCGCTATGGTTAAAATTACTTATAGTTTCTTTCAACGTTTTGTATTTTAGTGAAAACTGAGCGAGATTATTTCCTGTGAGCTTCGCTCTATTTCTATTTAATATACAATCCAGTGAAGTTGTGGAATGTGTTGATACAGCGTTACATGTTAAACATTTCCAATATATACATTTATTTGGAAGGAATAAACATTGTAAATCATATTCTGTGTCTGTTGTTGTTGTTCATATAATAATGATGTCAATATTACCATCAATGATCAAGGGAGGAAAGAGGGACATTTTACTGAATATCGTCAAGCCATTTGTCTTTACATTAGAGTACCTTAAGTACAAATATGTTCCTATTGTCCAAAGACTCCGGAAATACAATCAAAGGGCTCTTAAAGCCATCTCGTTAAAGCGTTAGAACGTGAGGTTAATAAAAACAAAATAGAAGAATTGATAGTGAATATGGTAAAGATGCCGTTGTAGCGCACCTTTAGAATAAGTCTACTTAAAATACGTACATGAAAACATCACATGATGCAAATCAGTCAATAGAAATTTATGTTCACGAAATGGGCGTAGTTTACATTTTCAAAAAAAAAAAAAACTTTAACATGCAAGGCTGATCAGACAGCAAATTTGTTCGATTTATTTTAATAAGATATGCCCGATATTTCGGTTAGACAAAACTAACCTTCATCAGGGGCTAGGAAAGCTTAGTGAAGATGGAAACAAACGGTTACAATATTTAAAATGGGCTAAGATAAATTGCTGGCACACGATAGGCTAATAAACAAGTAACGGTCCAACTATATATTGCTACTGTTTGTTCTAGTGGTCCTTGCATTTTTACAGAAGTTATTTACATTTTCACGCTAGTGACTAAAATGGGGTCCTATTATTTGGTTATACCATAGACGTGTTTAGAAAATGTTATAGGCTGGGCCTTATCATTATTATTATTATTATTATTATTTATTTATTTATTATTTTTTTTTTTGCAAAAGGAGGGGAACCCGTGCCCCTCTGCTAACAACTTCTCTGTACAGCATTGGGGGATCTGTTCTCATCAGTGCCCCACTTTTTCAAGACCAAAAGCCAGAATAGTCCTAAACTTCGACGACTAAGGAGAGCTTTTTTTCACAAGATTTGGTGCCGTTTTTTCACCACAAGCAAGAAAGCGTCTGGTAACTATCTGTCTTCGCTTTGGTGAGTGCGTGCTTTTCAATTTTGTGGTTTTGGTTTTGGTCTCACGAGTTTTCTCGCCCTCGCGTTACGTGGAGATGGCCGCGAGTCCCGCACACCAGCCGTTCTTACTGTCCGCTTGATAGCGGAGGAAAACCTGGATCTTGACTCGCTCAGTATAGCGCAGTCGTTACCGAACTTTAAGGAAGAAATCGTTGGGATTGTACCCCTCTACGGAGGAAAGTGCTTCGACATCAGCCTCCGATCTACAGAATCAGCCACGCGGTTCGCGGCATCGGTCTTTGACTGCGAAAGCCGCGTTATCCCTTTACGCCTTTTAGGGCAAAAAGCACTACACGTGTCATGCTTCATTCCCGTTGAATTCCCCGATGAAAACCTGCTACAACTCGTGGAACAATACGGCGACCTCAAAGCTCGAGCAGTCCGCCGGCTTTGCTTCAAAGCCACGGGCTACAAGCACATCGAGAACAGCATCCGTGTCGTAGAATTCACACGTTTACAAAAGGCAGTGTCACGCAAATAATAATAGTCACTCAAGGGCTCGAGTTATTTTTTAAGTACACGGGCCAGCCAATACTATGCTACCGGTGCCAGTCTTCCGAGCTCGTTGTTAAAGACTCCCCGAAGGCGAAACGCCGCGAGGCGAACCGCGAGGCTCCAGCGCCCGGAGGTGGGGAGGGGGGGGGGGACACCAGAGGCCCCCCGGCCCCCACTACAGCAACCAGCAACGACACTCCCCCTGTAACCACAATAGGCCATTTGCACGATAGCGTCATTTGACTACAACTACCAGAACTCATTTCGTTTTTCCTTTCTTATTTAAATTTTGTAATCCCAGTGAGGTTTAAACAACAAAGGCCCTAATTTGCACTACAAAATAAAAAATGAACCTCCGTGCGACCCTTCTTATGACTTTTACAAAAAAAAGAAATAGTTATTGTTGAAACTGCATGTCTTAAAGTATTTAACAAGTAATGAAGAATTAAATTTCAACTTGCATTCGCCTTTCATGTTCTCAGATAAAGCATTTTCTACTTCACCCTATACTAGTTACTGAGCGTGAAGGGTCCATAACCCGGGATCACAAATCCCATTTCCCACACACACAACACACACACACACACACACACACACACACACACACACACACACACACACACACATTCATGACCAGCAAAGCCGCGTAATCAACTGGCTCGAACTCACGTAAGCGTGCAAACATTAACTTTAAAATACATTGATTACCGTTACTGCTTGTTTTTACATTGCCTTATATAACTTATGGTATCAGTCGTAAAAAGTTCGTACGGGTCACAATAAGTCAATATTCATCCCGGGGGGGTACTCAGCAAAGTTTCGTACGGGGATGCTCCGCCCCGAGGTTCAAACCCTTACCCTTTCATATACCGATTTTGACAGAAAAGGTACCCCTTTCATATACCTTTCATTGAAAATGGTACCCCTTTCATATACCTTTCAATAAAAATGGTACCCCTTTGAGAGCCTTTAAGTGTGTCTGTTTGAGATATTTTGAAAGGCCATTTTTATAATAGTTAAATGGCAGTTTTCCCTACCTTTTTTATGCTTCAACGGCGTGGCTTCGCTTCCCTTTCCTATTCTTCGTAAAATCCCTACCCTTTCATATACTTCAACTCGTGAAATCCCGACCCTTTCATATACCTCTAGCCTCAAAAAGGTACCCCTTTCGGGCGGAGCATCCCCGTATAGCCCATTATAGGGAGTACCCCCCCCCCCCCGGGATATTCATTCCAATGTACGAAAACAAATTCAAAACTGTAACTGCAACACGAACGTAACTCATGGTGTTTACCGTATACACGGTACCTCACCCCTAGAAATATATTTTCAGAATTAACTCTATGTACATTGAATAGTTGAATGGTAAAATATTTCTTGTTTTCAACCGGTCGCGTTTGTGAGTTTATTTTTAGAGATTTGAATTTACAAAATGGTAATTAGATGACGCCAACCCGGGACTTTGCCATTATTTCTACGCCAATTTACAATGCGCAGTTTACAGCTTTAGGATAATAATTTGATAAATACTAAAAAATAAACTGTGGAAAAACGTAAGAATTCACTAGCATCCGTGAGATTTTCAAAACAGATCACTACATCTGTACAAGCCATTGTCGGGATGCAATCCCGAACGCCATTATGAAACAACGGATCAGGAGGTTCTTCAAGCTACAAGAAACACTACTCAAAAACAGAATAAAACAAGGAGCTAAAACATAAACTGCAAGAAGTCATTATTCCAGTAGAGATACGGCAGCTTCAGACTTTGATCTTAGACACTTACATCCGTGATAAAGATCCACTTTCTCACAAGTCTTGCACACCGCAGACTTAGACACTAAATCACCGGCTGAGAAATTGACTGATCCAAGCATATTCATAAAAATTAACAAAAACTGCAGCCGATCACTACTTATCTTGCAACAAAAGTTAGCCAAAGACGCCCCAACATATGCCAAGAGAGCTAGCATAACGAAGGCATAGAGAAACAATAATTCTATAAATGGCAGTGAGTGTGCACAGCATGTAAACTGACCTCCTGTCATTAAAGAGATTTATATCCCAAAGATCAAAGAGTCATACAATACATCGAGCATTTGTCAAAGCTATTCTAGAGGTTTCTTTATACATTTTGCAACTAGCGGGAGTCGTGTTTGGCCTGTCACTTTTATAATACTGATATTCTCAAATTAATATATGTATCGTATGTTTAATAGATAAAATACTACATGTAAAGAAAGCCAAATTTAAAAAACGTGAAAAGTATGAAAAGTATGATTTTCTAGTACTTAGGAAACAAAACTCTTTCACCCCTGACGAAGTTAACTTTAAATATATATAACCAGTTATTCAGATTCCCGTTTTGGCGATTATAAATAACACAGGAATGAATGATCGTGCCAGTGGAACACTCAAAAAGGGTTTTTAATATCTGAATACACACGCATTCCAAAGATATCCATAACGGAAACTAGTGTAGTAATTAACCCTTTTAACATATCTATGATAAAAACACTCAATTACAAATCAAATCAAAAGTTTATTAGCATTCCCATTTACATACATGGTATTGCCTATTACACTAACAGATTAAACTAGAATATAGTGATTGCAGTCTTTGCTAACAGAGTGTTTAGTCTCTCTGAAGCTTCATATATAAAGTGACCCACCTGTGTCAACATTGTTAAAAAAGAAATTTATTCTATATGTATTTTGTAGGTTCAAAAAACTTTTACAATGTAGTGAATTTCTTAGGTCAGAATATGAAACACAGTCGAAAAAGAAATGAATTTCTTCTTCAACGTCATTTGGTAAGCAGCATTCGCAGTGCCTCAAATCTCTTGGAATTTTTGGTTTTGCATGTCTACCCGTTTCAACACGTAGGCAATGATTTCCTGTTCGAAACTTAGCCAGTGTTCGTCTGTGTTTCATATTTTTTATTACGTCATAACAGTTACTAGAACTTCCTGTGTCATTTGTGAATTTAGAATAAAAATTAAGCTTGATGTTTAGTTGAACAAGCTTCATCTGATGTACCTTAGATTCTGATTCTATATTATTAATAATTCTATTAAAGAAAATTTTCATGGATTTCTGACTATTTTCCACGAAAAGAGAATTTGTATCTGATATACCTTGGAAGGTTTCTAAAATTTTGTTTATTGAGGTCATAAAACTCGGATTGTCATGCAATGCAAGGGTATTTGATATGGATAGACACTGTTTTGCAATTACTACTACAAACAGACTCAGTAGATGGGGTTAAACGGATGTTTATTCAAAATTGATACTGCACAAGAGACAACACCCTAGACCGCCAAACCCAAAGGGGAAAAAAGAATGAAATAAGGGTTTGAGAAGAAGAAGTTACGATGTGGGAGAAAGTCTGGTTGTGATAGAATGGAGAATTTTAAACTTATTTTCGTTGGAAAGAGTGAGATAGACTAAATATGCGTCACTCTTCCAATCGCCATGCGATTTAATAAAAGCTGTAGGCGCTCGATTACAAAAAGCAAATGTAGCGCCCCCGCGACGAAAACTGTGCGAGGAATACTGTGCGGGATTAAACCCAATGGCTGAAAGTGACTTCTTAATAAAAGCGTTATACTGGTGAGCCAAGATAGGCTTGTTCGATCCCCGAGATTGACAAACGAATAATGGTGGAGGGCGACAATTGTACACTAGCTAAATACTGCCTAAGCGCGGTGACAGGACAAAGGGGCGAACCGGGAATAAACGGCAAGGGAATTTCTAAAACCCGCTCCCGAAACTGGAGTGTCTCCGTGCGCG
Source organism: Cladopsammia gracilis (assembly GCA_022457155.1). Lineage (NCBI taxonomy): Eukaryota > Metazoa > Cnidaria > Anthozoa > Scleractinia > Dendrophylliidae > Cladopsammia > Cladopsammia gracilis. The sequence goes on from JAJGOT010000068.1 coordinate 15,727, forward strand.
TGATGCGCAACAAAACCCCTTGCGGTGTGAAAGTCACGCTAGATAGCGTCAAAAAATACGCCTGGGAATCGCCAATTTCAGACAACTTATACGGTACTAAATTAGAGATACGTAAAAAAGAAAATAAGGCTACTAAAAATAAAGCACGCATGCAGACGTGCAAATGATTATCTAAATCGAAAATACGGGACAATTGTAAAAGGATCTCAACAGTGATCGGTTCTTTTCGTGCGACACAATCACCCAAGATCCGACGCACCGCTCGTTTGGCAAGATAAACGTCATAATCGTGAAGAAAGGCAAAACTGGCACCACACGAGCGGTTAATATGTGAAATAATGCTCAAATAATTAACGATCGAACGGTATGACGTTAAAGAACGTGACAAAAAAAAAAACTAAATAAAGCAAATAAACGGATTTGGAAACTGGAAAAGGTAAGAAATCGAAATATTGGCAAAACAATAAATATGTTCGCATATAGCATCTCATAGAGCGCTTTGTGTAGTCGCAAAAAGCATGGACCTGAATAGTTCCTAAATACTGCTAGCGCTGCAAAGCGTCGATGCGATCTGCGAGATTAAATTGAAAAACAGAAAGAAAAAAATCAATAAACTTAATAAGGATTTATGAAAATAAATGGAAGTAGCTACTTAATATACATTAAAAACGAACTTAGAGTCGCTAGGAAATACTTGGGTAATGTTCAAGGTAGCTACGGCATGCTGCACATATTCTGAGTTCGAGGAGTCTAAGTGAGAACGACTCAACGCATCCGCTAAAACGTTAGACTTCCCTCTAATGTAACGCGCAGATAAACGGATATTGTTAAGAGACAGCAACAACCAAAGTTCACGTAGACAACGCTGCATGAAGGCGTTCGTTGAACGTTGATTGTTCAGTGCGTATACGCTGACCTGATTGTAAGCAGTTCGAGCTGGTTAATGTTCAAATGTTGACTAGCAATAAAAGGAGGAAACTTGGCATGGAAGAATTCCCCAAAACACACTGCACCACAAGCATCAAGACAAGCATCACATGCCAACAGTTCTGGATCGGACACAGTAATGGCGGTCGGAATCACTGAGACACCATTGTAGTGTTGCTCTTGCTTTCACAAAGGATAACACAGGAATGAATGATCGTGACAGTGGAACACTCAAAAAGGTCTTATCTGAATACATGCATTCCAAAGATATCCATAACGGAAACTAGTGTAGTAATTAACCCTTTTAACATATCTATGATAAAAACACTCTACCTTCCTGACTCTTCAACGAACCAGATACAAACACGAATAAAAAGTCAGCAAAGATTGTTTGTGAAGCAAAGTAACAGGTGAAGTTAAATCGAATTTAAGAACTCTACTAACTTACCGTTTCCTAAACACAGATTTTAAAAGCCCGTAATCGTCACACTCGTCGGACTCCATCCTCAAACACGTGCAGACTGCACAATCGGTCAAACCTAGGGGAGGGGCTCGAAACGCAACATTCATATATTTTCCAACTAGGGTTGAGTGAGGCATGAAGTGGAACTTGAAGACAGTTTGGACAATAAAGTTACTGTTTCGTGTTTTTGTTTCGTGCCATTTTAAAGTTATTTCTGCTTTTCTTTCTTTGTTTTTTTTTTTTGTAAAAATCGTAAGGAATTATTTTTCTGTTGTTTTTTTCATCCGCATTTTATCATCCGCATTTTGTTATCCGCATTTTATTATCCGCCGTCCGCCGTCCGCCATCCGCCATCCGCCATCTGCCGCCATCCGGTCCTCGTTTTACAGAACGGTGAACTCTCATAACTCATAATTCTCATAACAGTGAACTCCGAGACGACCGGCACAACAGTCATTTGTATTCCTGATTCAACTCCAGACACGTCCTCAAACGAACCAGAGACTGTTATCATAATACTGATACGTTTTTACAACAACGTACAATAATTCACTCACTAGTTTTCTCGTTGTTTATGTTCATATTGGCGCCAGAACAGCAACCATAACTATGGGAACTATACAAACCTCCGGTCAGGAAGTAAAATTGCAGTTTAATACCGATGCCTTGGATTTTATTTATACTTGCCCAGAAATCCGCAAGCATTTCCTTCCAGCAAATTTTAGCTGTCTTCGCGACCCGCAAAAATATCCTCCCGCAAAACAAATTCAGTCGCACAATCCGCATAATATCCTTGTGCACGGTAGCTAAATAAACAAAACTATGACGTCGTTCCCATACTATTGCATAATCAAACCGTAATAGCAATGAATCAAAATAGAACAAACGCAATTTTGCTCTGCCATATCGCTCATATTAAAACACAAACTTTCCCGTCCCATTTAACTTTCTTAAAACGTCTCCATTCGTAAAAATACACCGTGAAATTCTCAAACTGCGTTTGCCAAAAAAAAAAACGCAATGCAGCTTTAATGGCTTTACGACAAATGATTGAAACTGATAGGTAACGTGAGATATCGAAACTTAAGAAGAACTTAATACCTTTGCGGTAACGTAATGTAAGATATGACAAGTTCGTCACAAGTTTTGACATCCCGATACCCAAGGGAAATTAACAATAGGTCCGGGGGTGCTCCCCAAAAATTTTAGGAGCAGTATGTGATGCCCTTCTTGAAATCCTAACCGGTTTAACCAACCATATCCTCGATGCCCTAATATAGCTTCTATAAAGAAGAAACAACTAACCCCCCCGGACAAAAGTCCACAAAAATTTGTTAACAACTTTTGTCCCCATATTCTAGTGACTCCTATATCTCGTTATGCGCGCATGCGCTTTAACGAGATAAAAAATGAGGTCAGTTCCGTTTACGACAACGCTTGTGTAAACCCAAAATTCGTAAGGTGGGGAGCCATAGGCATTTCCGAACGTTTCCGTTCAAATGTAAACAAATCACCAGTCTCCCCACCCTCGGTACGAATTTTGAATCAGTTATTGTTTAACGGCGACCAATCAGAAAGAGGCCAATCAGCCGAAGGATTGGTTTCTGGCTAGCACCACGAAGTCTTGATACGTATATCGACCGCTTGGAAAGTGTACTTGTGGGATTGTGATTTTCTTAGACGGCTAGCTCCGAGCCGTTTGGACGGATTTTCGATCGAGAGGTACGAGAAGAAGTGTGAACCTTTTGGCCTTTCTGTTGCGTGGTTTGAAAGACGAGCGAAGCGATTTTATGTGGAAAAATCGCCTCGGCGGTATAGAGCCGTTCAAAAAATCTCTTTCCACCCTTGTCCTTCTCTTAGACGCACAGTCAACGGCGAACTTAGAATCCTTCAAAATCGCTCAAAAAAATAACTTTCATGGCAAAAAGGACGACAACACACAGCAAATAAGGTAAATTAACGTTAATTTAGCGTTAATCAGTACGTGCACTTGGCAATACGTCGTTATAATATAAATTTTGGTAAATCCCATACATTTCCTAATAAAATTACAAACGGGTATGTTACACATACAGATTGTATGCTCTTCCTGTGATTTTTTTTTTTAGTGCGAATGTGGATCACTTGGCCAAGCTATTTCACACTGGTATGAACAAAGAAAGATTAAATTTTATTCAACGGGGATGAATTAAGGTCTAGTTCTAAAAGTGTACTCTAGAAAGCATTATTCTTCCAAATACAAGCCACTGAAATTTCTTTTTGGCGTAAACAATTGTTGCTCTGCAAATGGCGATAGCGACGTCTCGTGACCTCTAGGTTAGCAACGGGAGGATTCCTCATAGCAACCGACCACTGAAAGATGCCATGACAACAAAATTCGGCGAGACAGACTCGCGCGTTTTAGCAAACTAATAGCAAGGCAGACATGTCACAACAATAAAATTCGGTGAGATACGTTCGTTGCAACAAACTAATTTGGCAAGACAAACTTGCCACAACAAAGAATCGAACGCATTCTGAGCAACCCCTCAGCTTGGCCTGAATAAAATCCCTGGCTTGTCGTCGGGGAAGAAAGACTTCTAGCATTATCCTTCCCAGATCTGAGGAGCGGTCTCAAGAAAAACTATATAATTGTAAAAACGTATGGAGAAATATCAGGGTGGCCTTTTTTTTGTGTGTGTGTTGGGTGGGGGGGGGGGGGCACCCTTCCAGTTGACCCGTTGAGAACACTTGGTTCTGGGGAGTAGTTATTTGGTGCGAAGTTTGATGTCTTTACACTTGTGGGGTGGCTACAAACAGGATAACATGAATGAATGAAAAAACGGGGAGGAAAGGGGAGAGAGTATAGCTAAAACGAAGGTGAACTGACGGAAGGGTGAACGCCCGAGCGAAGTAACCCCGAAATACCCCGTCCAGGGACCGGGTAATGAAGGGTATTAGATAACCCCATCAGGGAGGCTTCACAACGGGCGGAGTGGGCTGGGGAACGGTGATACGTTGGTGGAAATTGAGAACAATGATAAATGAACACATTTTAAAAAAGGTCACCCAGCCGCTTCAGAGAAACTAGCAACAAATTCAAGCGAGGTCACCCAGTCGCTTCAAAACAAACGGGAACAAAATCAAGCGAGGTCATCCCAGTCGCTTCAAAACAAACTAGTAACAAATTCAAGCGAGGTCACCCCAGTCGCTTCAAAACAAACTAGTAACAAATTCAAGCGAGGTCACCCCCGTCGCTTCAAAACAAATTAGAACAAATGCAAGCGAGGTCACCCCAGTCGCTTCAAAACAAACTAGAACAATAATATACCTGCCAACTTTTTCCGAGTGATAGGCGTGAGAATTTTCCGGTAGGAGTGCCAGAATGATGTCCGAAGTTGTTCCGAAGAATTCGGAAATTTAAATGGACTTCAGACCTCTGTAATTGTAACGTTCAGAACGATAAAAACCTACAAAAAAGTGCCATATTTTCATGAACGTAACTATATTAAAAATTGATCATGCGATCAGTTAAGGCTCATAGCCCAAATCTGTAATTAGGCGTGAGAAATTGCTCCATAGGCGTGAGTAGGCGTGAGATCGGAGTTTTGGACTCGCAGGCGTGAGACTCACGACTAAGGGGTGAGACTTGGGAGGTCTACAATAAAAGCGAGGTCATCCCGTCACTTCAAAACAAAGTAGAACAAATTCAAACGAGGTCACCCCAATCACTTCAAAACAAACTAGTAACAAATTCAAGCGAGGTCACCCCAGTCGCTTCAAAACGAACTAGAACAATTTTAAGCGTGGACACCCAGTCGCTTCGAAACAAATTAGAACAAATCCCAGTCGCTTCAAAACAAACTAGTAACAAATTCAAGCGAGGTCACCCCAGTCGCTTCAAAACGAACTAGAACAATTTTAAGCGTGGTCACCCAGTCGCTTCGAAACAAATTAGAACAAATCCCAGTCGCTTCAAAACAAACTAGTAACAAATTCAAGCGAGGTCATCCCAGTCGCTTCAAAACAAACTAGTAACAAATTCAAGCGAGGTCACCCCAGTCGCTTCAAAACGAACTAGAACAATTTTAAGCGTGGACACCCCAGTCGCTTCAAAACAAATTAGAACAAATTCAAGCGAGGTCACCCCAGTCGCTTCAAAACAAATTAGAACAAATTCAAGCGAGGTCACCCCAGCCGCTTCAAAATAAACTAGAACAATTTAAAGCGAGGTCGCAGTCGCTTCAAAACAAATTGTAACAAATTCAAGCGAGGTCACCCCAGTCGCTTCAAAACAAACTAATAACAAATTCAAGCGAGGTCACCCCAGTCGCTTCAAAACGAACTAGAACAATTTAAAGCGAGGTCGCAGTCGCTTCAAAACAAATTGGAACAAATTCAAGCGAGGTCACCCCAGTCGCTTCAAAACAAACTAGTAACAAATTCAAGCGAGGTAACCCCAGTCGCTTCAAACAAACAAGAACAATTTTAAGCGAGGTCACCCCAGTCGCTTCAAAACAAATTAGAACAAATTCAAGCGAGGTCACCCCAGTCGCTTCAAAACAAACTAGAACAATTTTAAGCGAGGTCACCCCAGTCGCTTCGGAAACAAATTAGGACAATTTTAAGAGAGGTCATTTTAGTCGCTTAAAAGAAACTAGTAACAAAGTTCAAGCGAGGTCAACCCAGTTGCTCCAAAACAAGCTAGAACAAATTCAAGCGAGGTCATCCCAGTCCGGTCGCTTCAAAACAGACAAGTAACAAATTTCAAGCGAGATCACCCCAGTCGTTTCAAAACAAGCTAGAAACAAATTAAATCTAAGCGAGGTCACACCTGTCGCTATAAACAAACTAGTAACAAGCAGAGCAAAGTCGAGCGAAGTCACCCCCGTTGCCGAAAATCGAGCTGATAAAATGTTCGTGAAAATGGGAGTACAAGGTGTAAAAGATTTGCACGGAACCTACCAACTCTGGATGTGCAAGCTGGTTTTGCGGTTGTGGTTGTACTTGTTGAGCAATAAATTGCGTGTCTTGCTGTTGCGGAGCTGGGTTGAAAGCTGCTTGAACTTCGGGGTGTAAAGGAGCTACGGGAACTCTCGCCATAATGGAAAAAGGCGGGCGCAGCGATGCATGGCCATGGTAAAAAGTTATCGTCTTGCACGGGTCCCGACCTGAACTTTACTGAACTAGGCTGAATTATGAAGCGGGCGGCTTATATATAAAGGGAGGAGGTCTAGGGTTATGCCGCGCATTGCCACGGGTCACGCTGGGAATGTAACGAAGTACATGATTGTATATATTAGGCTTTTTGTGCGTGTATCCCCAGTGAGAATAGAAAGTGTATAGCTATAGCACAGTGATTCTCTTGTTTAATTAGATGTTTATTTTAAAAAGCGCTAAAACGCCAACAGGTGTTAATAACGGCATTGATAAAGTGAACTTTGCCATAGTCTGTTGTCCCAGATCCAACACGCTCATCAATATAGAGTACGGGTTGGGTCTAGAGGGGTTCGTACTGAGCATGATGATTTAGTCCTCCGTATTTGCGGGACTAATTAACCGTAAGACAAGGTTCATTAAATGGAAGATTGCTAAATAATGATTTCAAATCAATGCGCACTGCATTCCTCCGTGATTTATACTTTCGTTGTGATCTGCTGTGCATCTATTATTATCTATATTCGAGCATGATTGTACCTTATTACTCTCCTTGCTACTTTCCAGATTCCCTTGTCCTTTTTAGGATTATTTTGAGCAATAAATACCCTTTTGCGTTTTGCATGAAAACGTTTTAATTTACAGTAGGCGTTTTGAACGCAAAAGAAAACAGATGCAAAGAAATTTGCATCAACGAGCGTACATTGCAATGTTTCAATCACTTAAGAATGTAGTGTGCATTGATTTGAAATCATTACTGAGAATAACTTAAAAAAGTAAATTTGTAACGCCATTTTTTCGGCAGGTTCGTACGTCGTCTTCATCTTTAAATTTAAAGGCGTTCCAGTGAATCAATGCCAATGAAACTTTCAGATAATATTTTGCACATCGGTAAGCATGAACAGTGAATGTTTTAAAAAAATCCATCGAGCCGTTTCTCAGATTTTTGCAAAAGCCATTAAAATCGAAAATTACCCAAAAATTGCACATGATGCGATGTTAGCAAAAAAAGTAGTTCTGAAGATCGCAAAAGAGAAAGTAAACAAAACTTTCAAAGTTTACAAACATAACATCAAGCTACTTTTTGACATTATCATTAAGTAATTTCACAAAACCAGTGTTAATCTCTCGATCAATTTAATACCAGTACACAAATAGTAAGGTTTGAAATGTTATTGCGATTTATTTTAATTCAAACATACAGAATTTTTTTTATTCTTGCAAAATATATATGCCATATACCTTATTTTAAGATGCCTATGTGGGATTTTCGATGCGAAATCTTAAACGCGCTAAATTTCACTTTTACTGATTTCTAAGTTTCTTGTTTATCGTCGTCATGGTAATATCGACTTTACCAGAAAATATATCGTGCCAAACTTCAATTCAAAACCAGTTAGTGGTAAAAATTTCACGTTGATCTGACTTGGAGAAGACCGCTTAAAAGCCGATTGAAAAATGTTGGTATGGTCTCCAGAAAACTGTATCGAACCACCTTAAACTCACTGGAAACCTTTTACGGTCATACTATGATTTTAATACGGTTTGCTCTTCGAACCTTTAAGAGCCAATGTCTGAAATTTTCGAAAATCGAGCATCAGTAGTACTATAAGTATGAAGATAAGCCTTGTTACGGCATTCCCCTGCACTCCCCTGCATTCCCCTCATTAGCTATGCCTAGTCAATGACCATTTCCTGCATACTAATTTGGTATAGGTAACTTATTAATGAATATTAATAAAGGGAATGCCTTTTCATGACCTCAACTACCTATTCCTTTTGTGTTATTCTGAAATAATACAAACAATAGACCGGCTCAAACTTGCCCGCTTTATTCACACCCTGATTGGATCTTAAGATTTGTATTGTCTGTTTGAATAAAAAGCGTGAATTTTACAAGAGCGTCATTCCTACAACTAGAGCCTGCTTTCAAGAAATATTTGCTTCGAGTTCGTTTATTGCAAACCTTCATTCCTGTCAAAATGGCTTTCAACAAGATTTATTTGGACATTGCATCTCTTCGCAAGAAGCCTGTGAAAAGGTGGACCAATATTCCTCCTTATCGATGGTATCATATCACATTTCGCAGCGCTAGCATCGAACAAGTGAAAAACTATCTTCAGTTGGTTTTGGATAAAAAACTATGTGTCAACGCTTTGGCGTTTGATTCAGTGGAGGATAATCATATTTGTGAAGCCTATCTCAATATGTATGATGTTGCGAGCTACAGTTTGCTGTTGGACGACGAAAACATTCTTCATTTACTAATCAAGACCCTTTGCTGTAATATGTTTGATGTTCTTGGTTGCTTTCTCATTCGAATGGGATTTTCAAATTTGAAAGGAAGCCAACACAAGTTGTAACTGTAAGGGAACATAAACACTGACCGAGAGACGTAATTCAGCTGAACGTTTCAGTTTAACAATTGTAAACACCTTATACTCAATAAAATTGCGCAGTACAAAAAATCACTTCTTGTTCTTATTTACCGCTACATTTATATAACCACTTCGTCGCTAGACTCTATATCGATTTTCAGTTTCCCAGCCATCACCCAATTTAAGTTTTTATAACTTTTCCGGTAGCTTCAATGTTCAAACTTTTAATTATGCGAACTTACACTGAACTAAATTTGCATGAAAAATTAGCACCTCGGAAAAATAAACAAAGCAACCAATTACACGCGCGCGCTAAAACAATAAAAACCACACTTTGTTTAGTTCAAACTATATTTATTGATAACAAACAAGTTCATAATTATACAGACAATTTAAAAGCTGAGATGGAAAGGAAAAGACAGAGTTGGTTTAGTCTTTTTCATCGGGAAGAGCTTGTTTTACGAACAATCGATTGAGTAAGAATTTTCGTTTATCGATGGCAAGTTCTGTCGATTCGAGCCAATCAAATCCCTCTGTGTCTTTTAACTCTTGCTGGGTTTGTATAACTTTTCGAAAGGTCGAATCTTTCTTCATAGCACGCATCCATTGTAGATTCTCTAAGAGTATTTTTCTCAGTTCCTTTCTATAATCAGGAAGCAAGGCATTTTCAGCTTTAATGCGAGCCACGTTGTGTGAATCTCCGTTTTGCTCGTACTCATTTATCAAAGCGTTGAACTCGGCTTCGTGGCGACTAAAAGCTTCATCTTGAATACGCGACCAAGGATCTATCTGCTCTTTCTCTTCTTGGGAAGATCCCATTTCTTCGCTAGATTGAGAGCCTTGAGATGACTGTTCGCTTTCTTGCGAACTTTCGCTTTCTTCGGAATACCCATTCCCTTGTTGATAGTCGCTCCACATCGTCAGTGATCTTAACTGCACAAGTTCTGACAACACACTAAACCATTCTGAGCTGATGGGGTGTTTCTTTTATATATTTCGATAAAGGCGCGGTTACGCGGCAAAATCCTAATGAATTGATTTGTGTTTTGTTTGATAACAAAATGTTAGAATGAAATAACTTTACGGACGTTCCGCGAATTCACTATAAGTGCCCAGTTTATCATCCAAGAAATTTAATATTCGAGGCTGTTTTCGCAAATCCTTGATCATATATAAAAAAAGTAACCAGATTCCCGTATTTACTGTTGTGATCAAATGATAGGGGTACAGAAAGGGTACAGGAGGGGTACAGGAGGGGTACAGAAAGGGTACAGGAGGGGTACAGGAGGGGTACAGAAAGGGTACAGGAGGGGTACAGGAAGGGTACATCCACGTCACGTGTATAGTTGGCGTTTCTTACAGTCACCGTATTATGTATACACTTTACAAAATAAACCATCGAGGAGGTGAATGTGTTGTTCTTTTACGACATTTGGCGGTTTTGGTTGCTTTTCCAACACCTCCTGTTCCTGTTTTCAATAAACCCTTTGCTCTCCTAGGTATAGATAGATTATAAACAACGCTTTTTTCTTCTTGTTGAGTTGATGGATATGTTTTACTTGTGGAACATACTCTCGAGTCTTTGCTGTTCTCCGTTTCATGATAGATAACCACTTTTACCTTGGGTTGCAGTTTGGCCTCTTGCAGGTACTTTCTTCGCTGAATGTGATCCAGTTGATGCACATCAGTGAGATGGTTAGATAATTTCACGAGGTATTTTGCTCCGCATCCCGGAATTGGGCAATCGCGACACACTCGTTTAACCATGTTAACAGCTCGAAATCTGAACACATATGAAGACCTTTAACGAAATGTTTACCTAAAAAACAAGGACAAAAAGGACAAAATAAGGACACTAGGGACATTTTAAGGTCAATAAGGACAAAACGAGGACTATCAGGACAAAAGGGACAAACGGGACATATCTAGTCTTAATACCTCCCCGATCGCGGTCTCCAAACATACCTAGACTTGTCCAAGTGACTGCAACCATAATCATTTTGGGAAAGTTTAATTTTGCGGATGAACGATTTGTTTGAAATCTTTTTAATCTTTGTAATATTTTTAAGAGAAAACGTTTGCGCGAATATTTTGTGGTTGCAGTCACTTGGACAAGTCTCGGTATGTCTGGAGACCGCGATCGGGGAGGTATTAAGACTAGATATGTCCCGTTTGTCCCTTTTGTCCTGATAGTCCTCGTTTTGTCCTTATTGACCTTAAAATGTCCCTAGTGTCCTTATTTTGTCCTTTTTGTCCTTGTTTTTTAGGTAAACATTTCGTTAAAGGTCTTCATATGTGTTCAGATTTCGAGCTGTTAACATGGTTAAACGAGTGTGTCGCGATTGCCCAATTCCGGGATGCGGAGCAAAATACCTCGTGAAATTATCTAACCATCTCACTGATGTGCATCAACTGGATCACATTCAGCGAAGAAAGTACCTGCAAGAGGCCAAACTGCAACCCAAGGTAAAAGTGGTTATCTATCATGAAACGGAGAACAGCAAAGACTCGAGAGTATGTTCCACAAGTAAAACATATCCATCAACTCAACAAGAAGAAAAAAGCGTTGTTTATAATCTATCTATACCTAGGAGAGCAAAGGGTTTATTGAAAACAGGAACAGGAGGTGTTGGAAAAGCAACCAAAACCGCCAAATGTCGTAAAAGAACAACACATTCACCTCCTCGATGGTTTATTTTGTAAAGTGTATACATAATACGGTGACTGTAAGAAACGCCAACTATACACGTGACGTGGATGTACCCTTCCTGTACCCCTCCTGTACCCTTTCTGTACCCCTCCTGTACCCCTCCTGTACCCTTTCTGTACCCCTCCTGTACCCCTCCTGTACCCTTTCTGTACCCCTATCATTTGATCACAACAGTAAATACGGGAATCTGGTTACTTTTTTTATATATGATCAAGGATTTGCGAAAACAGCCTCGAATATTAAATTTCTTGGATGATAAACTGGGCACTTATAGTGAATTCGCGGAACGTCCGTAAAGTTATTTCATTCTAACATTTTGTTATCAAACAAAACACAAATCAATTCATTAGGATTTTGCCGCGTAACCGCGCCTTTATCGAAATATATAAAAGAAACACCCCATCAGCTCAGAATGGTTTAGTGTGTTGTCAGAACTTGTGCAGTTAAGATCACTGACGATGTGGAGCGACTATCAACAAGGGAATGGGTATTCCGAAGAAAGCGAAAGTTCGCAAGAAAGCGAACAGTCATCTCAAGGCTCTCAATCTAGCGAAGAAATGGGATCTTCCCAAGAAGAGAAAGAGCAGATAGATCCTTGGTCGCGTATTCAAGATGAAGCTTTTAGTCGCCACGAAGCCGAGTTCAACGCTTTGATAAATGAGTACGAGCAAAACGGAGATTCACACAACGTGGCTCGCATTAAAGCTGAAAATGCCTTGCTTCCTGATTATAGAAAGGAACTGAGAAAAATACTCTTAGAGAATCTACAATGGATGCGTGCTATGAAGAAAGATTCGACCTTTCGAAAAGTTATACAAACCCAGCAAGAGTTAAAAGACACAGAGGGATTTGATTGGCTCGAATCGACAGAACTTGCCATCGATAAACGAAAATTCTTACTCAATCGATTGTTCGTAAAACAAGCTCTTCCCGATGAAAAAGACTAAACCAACTCTGTCTTTTCCTTTCCATCTCAGCTTTTAAATTGTCTGTATAATTATGAACTTGTTTGTTATCAATAAATATAGTTTGAACTAAACAAAGTGTGGTTTTTATTGTTTTAGCGCGCGCGTGTAATTGGTTGCTTTGTTTATTTTTCCGAGGTGCTAATTTTTCATGCAAATTTAGTTCAGTGTAAGTTCGCATAATTAAAAGTTTGAACATTGAAGCTACCGGAAAAGTTATAAAAACTTAAATTGGGTGATGGCTGGGAAACTGAAAATCGATATAGAGTCTAGCGACGAAGTGGTTATATAAATGTAGCGGTAAATAAGAACAAGAAGTGATTTTTTGTACTGCGCAATTTTATTGAGTATAAGGTGTTTACAATTGTTAAACTGAAACGTTCAGCTGAATTACGTCTCTCGGTCAGTGTTTATGTTCCCTTACAGTTACAACTTGTGTTGGCTTCCTTTCAAATTTGAAAATCCCATTCGAATGAGAAAGCAACCAAGAACATCAAACATATTACAGCAAAGGGTCTTGATTAGTAAATGAAGAATGTTTTCGTCGTCCAACAGCAAACTGTAGCTCGCAACATCATACATATTGAGACAGGCTTCACAAATATGATTATCCTCCACTGAATCAAACGCCAAAGCGTTGACACATAGTTTTTTATCCAAAACCAACTGAAGATAGTTTTTCACTTGTTCGATGCTAGCGCTGCGAAATGTGATATGATACCATCGATAAGGAGGAATATTGGTCCACCTTTTCACAGGCTTCTTGCGAAGAGATGCAATGTCCAAATAAATCTTGTTGAAAGCCATTTTGACAGGAATGAAGGTTTGCAATAAACGAACTCGAAGCAAATATTTCTTGAAAGCAGGCTCTAGTTGTAGGAATGACGCTCTTGTAAAATTCACGCTTTTTATTCAAACAGACAATACAAATCTTAAGATCCAATCAGGGTGTGAATAAAGCGGGCAAGTTTGAGCCGGTCTATTGTTTGTATTATTTCAGAATAACACAAAAGGAATAGGTAGTTGAGGTCATGAAAAGGCATTCCCTTTATTAATATTCATTAATAAGTTACCTATACCAAATTAGTATGCAGGAAATGGTCATTGACTAGGCATAGCTAATGAGGGGAATGCAGGGGAGTGCAGGGGAATGCCGTAACAAGGCTTATCTTCATACTTATAGTACTACTAGCATCAGTCACAAAATTTCGGATTTCTTCATATTTTGCCCAAATAATCTCTATAGTGAAGTATTTTCAAAAATAACATTAAAAATTGCAACGGCGTTTTATTTTTTTCGAAAACGGGCAAAGTTTGAAAAACGGCAAATCGGCGGCCTTTCAGTTGTGAAACTGGCTAAAAATTATACATTTTCATCTCGCTCGTACAGAAAAACGCGATGCCATACATAAACAAAATGCGGCCAGAACATAAACACGCTCTTGTTCTTCTTTAGATTAGCAGTTGAAATAAGAATATTTCGGCCGTTAAAAGAAACATGATTTCTTCCATTTTAAAAATTAGCAAATTTGAACCAATTTCAACGCCGTGAAAACCCAATTGGTACGTTGAGTTTGAAAACAAAATTAAGACAGTCTTGAAGCATAACTTCTGTTGTTTACTGTGGTGAAATATTTCTGGCGGCACTTTAAGGCCCCGTCCACACGTATCCGGATATTTTTGAAAACGGAGATT